>PVJL010008479.1:0-66320 GCA_004026885.1 Lyroderma lyra
AAATCCTCCAATAGGAATGTATTGTCATAAATCACCTCCCTAGGAGTTTCATCTCCAGGGAAGGTCGATTCATCACAGGATAGAAAACTAGAAGTAGACACCCCATCCAGACAAACTGTCACACACTATCAATACTTCCCATGTATTCTTCTAAGGGCCCATTCATCATTCCTAACAATCATTTATTCTTTCTTAAAAGGCCTACACTTCCAAACCTTTCCCCTATTAAGATATCATTTAAGGCTAAATTCAAAGCCACCTCAGAGTTACTTACTTTTCCTGGTTCTCTTTCATGTATACATAAGGTACACAAGGTAATAAACTTCTGTTTGTTTGTTTTTCTTGTTAAACTGTCTTACATTACAGAGGTTTCAGGTATGAACCAGAGAGGTAGAGGGAAAATTATTTCTCCTCTGCTTCAGGATTCAAATCATGGTACACAGGATCTGTGTGAGATTCTGGTCTGTTTTCATAGAGAATGCACCAAATTAATGAAAATGATGTATCGTGAACACTGACTGGTGGCCATATTATACTCTGGTTATTAAATTGATAGTGTCGATATATCATCTAATTGAACTCTTCTTGAGACGCTGCCTTTTCTTTTAGTTTTGGTAAATTCAAAACTTTTGCTCACATAATGATTTTTCTCATGTTCCAGCCCACAAGTGATCTGCATGCCTGGAAAGGGGTTTCAATCCAGGCTCTTTGAGCTGAACCTACACAAAGTAAAAACAACAGAACAATTTGGACAAAACAGCAAAAAATTTACTACAAAAGAACTTGCTTATTCATTTCAATTGAACCACCTGATCAGTTCAGTCAAACTGTCCAGCCTGTTCCACTGTAATAGATTTAGCTTTAGAGAAAAGCTTTTGGGACAAAAACTAACAAAGAAAATAGTAGAGAAATCAAAAAAGCAAATTTTTCTGAACTACCATCTCCTTGATCGTAAGTAACATAAATTGGGTGGAATGTGTGCGTGCTAATTGAATAGAATCTTAAGTGGGGATTATATTTGCTAGACTTGATCTCTTTTGTGAGACCATCAAAAGTCATCCACATGTTGCTCTTGTACATACATGTGGTAGCATAACCTCACAGGATAAGAGGATAAATTCTGCGATTTCGCTGCTAGTCAAGGAAAACATATCCCAGGTGGGTTGGATCCCCACTTACTTGAACTTTCCTCAGTATCATCTTCATTTTCCTCCACTTGGATTTGTACTGTTGAAGAAACAAAAAACATAGCAATTCTTTAAATGACAATACAATCATCAGTAGCTGGTTTTTACTATTATAATTTTCATCCTAAGTTCTTTTGTGAAATTAATAAAAACAATCTTCGGTAAACTTATCCAAATGAGCACTGTTTATTAAAGATATACAGCTGCAGCATTTTATACAGTGTTGTGCAAAGACTTCTCTGCTTCATTGCCTTCAAGGATTTGCAAAACATATCAATTATAAATCTGTCAGCTCAATTTAAAACAACTTCACAATAAATTCTGTACTGCAATAAGTACACTTGGGGTTTATTATTTTATTCTATGATAAACTGAACTGTTAGCAAAGTTATATCCACATGCACAATTTGGTTATTACAACCAAATTAATTTATTAAAATAGAGAATATTTCATTCTAACCAGCTATCTAGTGTAAAGGGACATTAAAAGATGCTTAAAGGCTGATATGTCCTATTTCAATTATTTCTATAGGTATTATATAGATACATTCTAAATTTTCCAATATATTATTTACTTTGACAATGTAAAGGCAAGTGATATTATAGTTGTTTCTAAAGACAAAAAATGTTCTTCTGTTTACCCCTCACCCAATACTCAAGGCAGCATATTGTCCTTAGTTTTTCTTTATTGTTATACAGGCATGTCAAGGTTCTATAAAATTTTAAATGTGCAGTAATATGGGAAAATACATTATCTGGCAGATTTTTTTCCTTTTTGTCAACTATTGTCCTTTCACCTTGGGTTTAGTCAGGCAGAGGCAAAGCATGATGTAAGTTCGAACAGACTGGATCTTTAGAACCATAGTCTAGGAACTTGCTTATAAAAAATAATTTGATCATATTTTTACTTAAGGTGGATGGGCATAAGTCAAAAAAAGCAGAGATGATAAACAATGTTGCTGTCAATGCAGGAAAGAACCTCTGGTTTTTTTCTGCTCATACACTGTCAAAGGTTAGTATTCAGAACTTGACAGGCATATTGAAAAGGCAACACATGCCAAGAGTTTGAATTCCATTCACAAAGAAGATTATTGTAAAAGCACTTTTTGCCTTTAAAAATCATCTGCATAAAAATTTTTAGAATATGCAAAAATGTTATCATTCAATGTCAGTCACAGAATGTAAAAATAAATGTTCTTTTGTTTAGAGTGGACATATGCCTTCTGTCACTGGCTGTAACTGGATCTGCACAGTACAAAGATCTTATGTCACCACTGAGAGTTTACAATAGTGAAGCAGACACTTCTAAGAAGATATTCTACATTCAACAATAGGTCACGGTCTTTTACTTCCAATTAATGCCACCACCAAATTTCTTTAGTCAAAGAATTCCTTAGGAAGGCATTTTAATTCTATTAATACAGGCTTAGCCTTGGAACAGGATCTAATCAGTGTGTATAACAGAAACAGCAAAGGACAAATAGCAAAGGCTGACACACAGCATATTCTGCAACATGCTTAGCCAAAACAAAAATTCACACAAAATGTTGATGTGTCATAATCAATCCACTAGACATGATTAAATAAAGTTATTTAAATGAAATAGGAAAAAGGTACTAAATGAACAAAAACATAAGAAAATCTTTAGGAGAGATCATATATTAAATAGAAGCAACAGAATGAAATGTCCCAAGCCAAGGAGATGAGCAACAAATCAATTTCATCTGATAACTAAGAGAGAGAAAATGCAGGGCTGGAGTCATGGATCATCTTTTCAGGTATAAGAAGGACAGTCATAAATGACCATTAAAGGGGTTCCCCGGTGGTGTAGTGGCTAGGCTTCAGTGCTCTCATCGCCACGGCCTGGGTTCAGTTCCCAGCCAGGGAACTACCCTAAGTAAATAAATAAATTAATAACCATTAAGTAAAGCCCAAAAGTCCATAAGAGAGACTTGCCTGTGGCTGCAAGCAAAGTACTAAAAAATATCTATGGTTTCTAAGTAATGAAAAGTATTGCAGAAATTGTTCCTTCCCTCCTCTGAGCTGACTTTCCAACAGTGATTCTCATCCGTGCATGACCACCTGCACGTTCTAATTATGCATAGGTGTCTCCTTTACTCAATAGCATCCCTTTGCCTGGCAGTTGAATTATGGGCCATGAACAGTCATTTTTATATTTATTGTGATCATCACTGGTTTGTTCTTGATTCAAACTGTCAGCAAAGGCATCATCAGCATCAAGAACGAAACAGGAGCACTATGTCCAGGAGATTTAAGACTCCATCTAGAACTTCAGACCAAACGTGATTTTAGTGGAATATTATTTGGCCTGAAAAGCAGTTGTTAATGCTGGTCTGTGTCTCCTGCAACTCAAAACAACACTAAAGAATCAAGCTAAGAAACCCCTTCAAGACAAAAGGCTTGTGCAGAAGAATAACTCAGAACAGTTACATGGGAGCTATAGTCTTCCCTTCTCAGATTATTTCTGGCATGGCCTATTGCCATCTCCATCCCTTCTCTCAGCAATCATATGTTTATTCCCAATCATATACCCCCCTCCTGTGTTGGCTGTTTCCCAAAAGCTATTGAGTTGTACTTTAAAAATAATCTCTCTCCTGGAGAGTGATGGGAGAACAGGAAAAAAGAGAGAAGGGAGAAGTCCTATCAAAATGTAGGAAACAGCAAGCAAAACTACATTGAAGTATGCTCATTTAAGAGAGGAATATGCAATAGGAGCAGATGAACTCCTAGGCAACCCAGATCCTCATTTTATGCACATAGACTCAGTAATTAAAAACAGTAAAAGGAAACAACAGCAAAATGTCACATTTCAGAGAAATTGGAATCATTCAGAAATGTGGGTGTTGTGCCAGGATCTTTTTAAATCTATAACACTGAAAGTAGTTTATGGTTTTTCAAGATTGGAGTGGCCAAGTGGCCAGAAGAGTTAAATGGTATTGTTCGTTCTTCTGACCCACTTTTAGCTCTTAAAAGGATGTTTGTAGCAACCAGGTTATTACTTTGAAAACTAAAAATTCATTTATTTCATTAGCATTTATTGTATACTCACAAGAGAATACAGAGCAAAATGCTCTGGGATGCGAGTTTGCAGACTGCAGAAGAAAATACCACTGCCTTTAAGGAGTCTTGCTATTTTATAACAGTAAGATCTGCAATTAGTTATAAGTATCTTATCCAGCTTACTTGAGTTATATCAGCAACGCGTGAGTTATGTTTGTTAGGCTTTTTTGGGTGTTTCTTTTCAGGGTTCCTTTGTGTGGGTGATGAAATGTCAACATTAGCCCTTTGCATATAAATGGGGTACCCTTTACCTTAGACTAAATTGCCCTAAGAGAGAGAGATTAATTTATGCTGTAACAAGGATGTTTCTAAATCTTAGTTAAAGAAACCTGGTCATCAGTATGGGATATGACATGGGATGTGAGAGAGAGGAAGAGAAGAATGAAGAAAAACTCCAAGGTGTTTGGTCTAGGCAACCAGAGAGATGGAGTTTCAAAAAAAGGGGATGGAAAGGCTACAGGGAGAATAGGGTAGGTGGGAAGATACGGTTGAAGATCAGAAGTTTAATTTAACATGTTGGATTTGAGATGCCTACTAGACATCCAAGCATAAGTTGAGTAGGCAGTTGGATATTTGAGTCTGGAATTCAAAGGAATAGTCTGGGCTGCAAATATAAGTTGGGAATTATTAGTTATTAATGTTATTTAAAGCGATAAGACCAGATGAGATCATCAAGAAAGTAAATGCAAACAAAGTAGAAAAGAAGACAGACACCAAAATTGAGAGGACAGGGAGAAGGACTAAACAAAGAGACTGAAAATGAACAATCAGTTAAGTAGGAGGAAAAAATGGATTTTGGAGGGCAAGTGATGTGCATCAAAAAGATGTATGTCTTAGGCTTATAAGTCAAGTAAAATGATGACTGAAAATTGATCATTAAATTTTGCAATGTGGAGGTCAATGCCAACTTTGGCAAGCACAGATTTGGTGAAGTGGTATTTAAAAAAAAATGAATTTGAGTGTCTTTAAGAAAGAACGGGCAGTGAGGAATAGGAGATAGCGAGCAATGCTACCTAGAATGTTCCTACGTGCTGATGGGAAAGACCCAATGAGAATGAGAAATGGATGACGTATGTTAAGAAATGAACTTCTAAAGTTACTGAAACAGCACAGATTGTGAATTCTTTTATTTCATAATGTTGCTTTTGGTTTTATAACTGGGTGAAGTGTTTCTCTCCCTGATTCCACCTTAATTACAGCCTGCATTTCTATAGATATGCTAATTGCTGGAGGAGTTCTGTAGAAATTTGAGTAACTTCTGGTCTGACCAACTGGGAACAAAGAGGGTTTCCTTGAAGCCCTTCTTGCCCCACCCATTCTCCCTTCCCTTGACGTAAAGGAAGCCTGAATTCTGGGCTTTCTTAAAATGGGTTTGAAAAAATTAGAAATCTCTAGTAGTTTCTTCTTGTCATGGCACCATTTAGATAATTAAAACCTTTCCTTATTCCAAACTCTGATCTATTGAATATTAAATATGTGATGTGCTGAGCACACTGGCCTTGTGATTCCAACAGTTCGTTATTAGGCTGTGCATCTCTAATTGAGATATGTTAAGAGACTGGGCAACTCACTAGTATAACCCTTGCTTATATGTAGTCTTTCCTACATAGCAATTCAAAAGTATCAGACTAATGAATGGAGAAGGGAGAAGAAAAGACAGAAAATGAAGAATGGGGAGGAATAAGGAGAGAAAGGAAATAATATAGCAAAGAAAGGGAAGTAAAAAGAGCAAAAAATGGGGTGAGAATTGTAGTAAATGATAGAAAAAATACAAATATAAAGCTAAAATTTGAAATTTGTCTTTGCTACATATAAATAGAATATTTGTATATTTATATTTATGAAAAATCAATATTATAAACGTAAAATATTATAATTCTAAATTCACATACTACGTAGTAGACCATAATTTAGAAACACCTCAAGTTAACAAAAATTAGACCATCTTCAGGTATTTCTTTTATCAATGCTTTTTTTAACAAAAATTTGAAAAGGTAAGGAGTTAGAAAATGTGAACAAAATAAAGGTAACCTTTTTCTTAAGATACTCTATTCCAAAGTAAAATCTGCCTTGTTCATTAAGGAAGGAGAGTTATGAACTCCTTAATAAAGACATAAAATCTTTCTACTCAATTGAAAAAAAAAAAGAGAGAGAGAGAAATCAGACTAATGATACTCTAAAAAATAAGTTATGACATTTTAAAAAATCTCTTTTAAATGTAACATCCTTATGAAGGCACAGTCTGACAATTCTAGGTCTGATGCCATTGTAGCTGCTTAAATTGGTAACTGTTTATTATAATAATGACAATGGTGATGATGATGCAGATTATGCTATGAAGAAAATTATGCATATATGGATATCTATGGATTGATTGATTCATTTATAAGTGTATAAGCTATAGTTTAAAACAGCATTTAGATATTCTGCTTTTCTAAAAACCAAACATAAGGTAAACCAATCCAGATTCTAATAAGAATGAGTAAAGTTAGTCACAAAAAAGAATTTTCCAACAGTGAACCTTTTGGATGCAAATAGTCACCAAACAATACTGAGGTATCATCTTTCTGGTAGAGAACACCCCAGCACTCGGCTTCCACTCATTTGTGATAAACTATTATTGGTGGGTGGGAAGTAGGGAAAAGAAACCATAGTCTGTGAACCTGAATAAAAATGGAGGGCTGTGATTCTTCTTCCTCAAGAATAATATCTATCCAGGGCATTAAACCTGATTCAGTTAACTCAGCAGTTCCCTTTACTTGTGTCATGTGGAGGAAAAAAGAAAACAACTTTTCCTCCCACCTTCTACATTCTTCTAGTTGAGCTGATAATTAACAGAGATAGATTAACAGGTGAAAATCAAATTTTAATACATGCGCATGGGGAATTCACATAAGTGTGAAAATTCTAAAGACAATGAGGCAACAGGTATTTATGACATTTGGACAAAGGCGAAAAGAGGGTAAGTGGGATCTTAGATTTCACAAGAGAGAATGATGTGGGCCAAACAGAGTAGCCATCCCCCCACTTCACTAAAAACTCCTATTCTAGTTCTTTGGCTCTCAGTTTCACTTTTTTTTAGGCCGTAGCTTTAATGCCCTCTCAATCAGTCTTCCTTATCTCTAGGTTAAACAGCCGATTGCTCCTAACTTGAATCCTAGAATGTCTCCACCTTGCCCCTGCTTAAAACTTAAAACAATAGGCTTTTACCCCATACCTCCCGGCTGTCCTTTGCCCCGGTTTGAGCTGATCATTCAGAGAACTTGTAACTCGTGTATTGCCAAAATGTCTGTCTCCAGCCCTGGTTAGCCATCCTAAAACTTGTGATATGTAATAATAAAACTGTACTTAGCTGGGTATGCTAGATTTTTAGCTAATCATCCTTGCGACTGTGAAGCTGTTTGTTAATTACACCATCCCCAGGCCATTCCTGGATAAACAGTCACACCTGGGTGGCCATGGAGACCAAAATCAGCAGGATGCAGACTCCAAAGGGCTAAACAAATCTTCTGTCACAGCCACTGACAGTGATAGCTTTGAAGTTTACATCTCGGGCCAAAGCTTTTGAACTCACTAACTGGGTCTGGTTCTCCTTATCTAGGGGCCTTAGCAATGCAGAAGTCACCCGGCAGGACTTCCGGCCCATCTCAACCAAAGGAGTCAACTTGGCAGATCTGGAGACCCCCTCCCCTTTAGATCAGATAGGGTGAGAGCTCTGTGGATCTCCAATAGGTAGGGACAACGACCATCCTCAGCAGGAAGCAGATACAGAGGATGAGACCTTCAGCCCTTCAGCTTCCCATAGAGATTCGGGGGAATCACATCTCTCAAAGAAATGTGAGGAAGGCAGGTAGAATAGGGGGATCTCGGGACCCCTCCCATGAGACCTGCCCTGCTGGAATGGTCGCCACTGCCCTGATACCACCCTCTCACTAGTAATCCCTGCCCCAAGATAAGACAATCACAGGAGGTAATTGAATTTGGAAAGGAGACAGGAACAATAAAAGAAAGGTGATGTCACAGGTCTATCAATCAGACTTGTCAATCAAGAAACCCCCCACCCAGAGGTGTAACCCCTGAAGACAAAGAAGAAAATAAAAGCCCCAAAGCCTCGTTCATCGGGGCTCCTGAGCCATTTTCCTGCTCAAGCCCGCTCCTACCTCTTTGGAGTGTACTTTCCCCTCAATAAACTATCTCTCTGTTTCACCTCTTTACTTTTGTGTCTGTCTCATTCAATTCTTTGCTCAAGATACCAAGAACCTGGACGTTGTGTCGACAAGGACACCCCATTTTCCTGTAACAAGAGGCAATTTCCAGGTAGTTGAGGAAGAGCAGAACACACACGGCCGCGGTATTCTTGCTAAGCAACTCAGAAACAATGGGATACAGTGAGTATCTAGCTAACAGGCCTCTGCCTGAAGCCCTCCTATTTAACATACTTAATTCAAATTAGGCTAAGGCTAACATCCTAGGATTGCCTCCCTGAAGCAGGTCTTCATGTCTGAATCTCTTGCACAAGAGGTGAGGGTCAAAGGCTCTTTCTTAGTCTTTTGTTTCTTAATAAATCAATATCCCAAAAAGGGAGCTTTTGTCTCCTTTACCTATTTTTAGGTAAAGATAAGAAGATGCTCATGACATTTATTTATAACAATCCCAAGGTCCTTCAAATGATGGAATTAAACATAATACTGTGGAAGCCATTCGATAAAGGCAATAATTTAGTTCTTATATCAATCAACTACCTTAATAAACCTATAAACTATAAGACATTTTAAAAATACTCAGGGGTGGAATCACAGAATGCAATCATTACCCTTACATATCATCAAGGTATCTAGGGGAAAAGATTTAATTTGACAGACCTAGAATGATAGTCTTTCCACATGTGCCAGTATCCTTATTTTAAGACCATTGAAAAAACAAACCATGGGGCACACACATTCAAAAACACCCCAATAGAAACTTGTGTAATAGATGCTAAAAGGTTGGTCATATTTTCAAATATGATATCTTGAAGATACTAAACAGCTCTTTTTAATTGCTGCAGTTATAAAATTACCAAAAAAATAATAATTTTGACCTTTGGTAAGATTCACCCCCCGAAAGGAGGGGAGCAGGCAGGATACACACTGTTATAGTAATCGTTATTCTCTAATGTTTTTCCTTCTAGATTAATTTATTTTTTGAAGCTCTGGGGCCCTTAAAAAGTAGAGAATAAATAGCTGCTGATGCTTGCTTTATTGAAAACACAGCATAAAATATTGTAGCTGCCAAATGGGACAGGATGAATTTTGTGGAGAAACACTTTACTATGAGGTTTTGGAGAGATAAGGGTTAACCATGAAAAGAACAGAGAAATAAAAAAAAAAAGATCCATTCAAGATAAAGATTCCCCTCTCCTTTTATCTTTTTTATAATGAAAAAACATTTTTTTTTTACATACATAAGAAGGAGGGGAAGGGGATGCACACCAATTTTTTTTGCACTTTTTCCTTCTGTTTTTATTATACATGAAATTAAAATAAAACACAAGCTAAGGGAAGTGTGTAGCTGATATGTTTCCAAATTTTACCATCACTGACTTGGAAGAGCAACTATGAAATGACAAAGTATAGTTCTTCAAATAGTGAATTATATACCACTATTTGTGAGAAATTGCAATTAGGTATTTCAATTGTTCTGCAGACAGAATAAAAACATCTTTTATTCTATGTGGTTTGGAGGAGTGGCTTCTTTTAACTATACATATTCAAGAAAGGAATTGCTATTAGCAAAGGCCATTTAAAGCTCTCTGTGGTTATAAAAAAAAAAAAGTAATGGTAAGTCTTGCTTTTTCTTTGAATTTAGATTATTAGGGAGGAGGGGACATGGTAACGTATTTTCAGAGTGTGTGCTCTCTCTCTCACATTGCAATTACCACCATAAAGGGTAACGATTGTAAATAAGTGTGCTGAAATGAAAATACATTTGCTTGTGTGAGTTTTTGTGGATAGAATCTTTTATAGTAACAGGATACTAAAAATAACAACCAGATGAAAATAATGTGTTATAAAACCTTGGTGGCTATGTTTTTATATTCTTGGATTGCTTAGAACAAAAAGGAATCTTTCTATCCCTCAAAGCATTTCTGCAAATATTCCAAGTCATGAAGAATGGTTGTCAAGATTTATAATTATACAAACAAAATGGAACAAACAAAAACACACTAAATAAGTATGAAATGACTGAATTGTTTCTGGAGCATAAAGAAGCAGGAAGCAAGATTGGTTGAATTCTGTACATTCTTCATCCTTCCTTCCCAGCACTGATTTTGTTTGCAAAGAAGATGATAATTAGTGCTTATTAGCATACATTAGCAAATGTTAATGTCTTTTAAAAACCAAAAGGCAGCAGGGAAAGAGTAGAATAAGAAAGAAGGCTGAATAGTGAGAGAAGGGCTGCAATGGAACACAAAGGTAGAGCAAAAGAAAATGAGAGTGGTTTGGGATTTGAATTTGTAGTTGCCTGAAATTTGGGAGACCTCTCTCCCTGACAAAATACTAATAGCACCAAGAAGGTTGAAATAGTTTAGTTCATTTTTTTCTAAAAAGAAAAATAAATCATTCTTTTCTTCTGCTCTTGAGCTGTTTGGGATAAATTACACTCTGTAGAATTTGCTACTGAACTAGAGATACTAGTTAAATCATCATTAGTTAATGAAAAAAAAAAAATTCTGTCTTCTAGGTGTCCTCATCAGCTTGCAATCATTATGACCACCCATCTACTCATTTCAGTCTTTTCCCTACAATCACAGTCAATAAGACTAAACTTGTAATGTGCATTTGGTCTGTAATTTTATTAAAATAGTTCACACAGAATGTGTTATATGTGTTAATTTATATCCTAAGGACAGCTGGTTAACATTTGAATACTATAGTTTATAATCCACAGTATTAGAATGAAGATTTAACATCTATAAGACTAGTCAGAAGCACTTTAGTTATCTCTATCTCAAATTAACACCAGATTGTTTGTTAATCAGTAATGCTTATTAGAAATAAATTTTATGAACTTAAATGTAAATTAAGGTATGTGAATTGGCAAGGTGCATTAGGGCTGCATTCTGTCATTGTTTTCACAGGGTCAGAGAATATACTAAGCTCAATAATCATCTCTTTTTGGAAGGTAGGCATCCTTCACTCAGGATTCCCAAATGATCTTTTGTTTTGGCACTAAATGGAAGATTTTGTTATGTGACAAAACCCCTATAAATGGGCATTATTATTTCTATTTTCCAGATGAGGGATCAGAGAACTAAAGAAGATGAGTGGGTAAATAGCCTCAGCTAGCACAGCTACTAATTTACAGAGCTGAGGTTAGTCCTGAAGTCCCAAATCCATCACCAAGCCCTAGTTGATTTTACATCCTTGAATCTGTTTCTCTGTCACCACTACCTTTTTCCACAAATATTGAATTAGCCCCTGTTGCCCCATCCAATCCATTCTCCATCCTGCAGCCATTGCATACCATCACAGATGTCATTTGACATTTACTTGTTATACAGTGTCACGTCCAGCACAACACGAGAAGTGGGAACAAGAGAAGTGTGGTGCAAAGTGATGAAAGACAGTAGCCAAACATAGATTATAAGTGAGGCCAAAGGGCTCCAGCCTCATGGACTGAAAGAGCCCCAAATCGGGCCAAAGCATGTGCTTGTCTGTCCTAGGTTGTTCCTCCCTTGAGGAATCTTACCTGTCATTGACTAACCAGCCAATCTCTGGGGCCATCAGGGTGATGTGAGGTGTATGAGTGAGGGCAGAACAGTACTCCTGAGAGAGGGTCAGTTCTGTCTCCTAGATATTCCATGCCCCCATGGCCTCCACACTTAGCTCCTGCCTTAGGATGTCATGGGGAATGCATAAGGGGACAGACAGGTCTGCAGCTAGAAGGCAACAATACAGTTTATTTGCTTGGTAACATATAAACTATGAATTTTCAAACTGTATCTTATTGCCTCTTTATAACAGCTGATAGGATAAATCCTTTCATCTCCATTTTTAGATGACTTAACATAAAAATAAAAAATAAACAGTAAAACTTTGATATTTTCAAGGAAATATGTTTTTTTAAGAATCATTAAAATTATCATTCATTGTAGAATATAATTAATAGAGGTATTTCACAAAATATTATATATAACATTCTGTACAAATAACAAATGCTTTGGTTTACGTAAACGCAGATGGGCAATAAGGAATAGAAAAAGGTAGATAGAATGATGAGAAAGAGACCTAGTCAAATATTTTGAAGTCAAGAAAAAGAGGTTTAGAAAGAAAAAAGTCTTGAGGGTGAAGGAGAAAGCAGATAATTACACTTACCATCTATGCTGAACATAATGAGATCTTAAACACAAGGGGGAAAATGAGCCCCTTTTCCCCAATTAAAAATTATTTTCAATTTAAGATAAAAATGAAAGTCATATATTGGCATAGGTATTCTTCTAAATAGAAGGAGCAAAAGGAGAACCTTTTGGGTTGAAGGGAACTGAGTTGGTAGAAAGTAGACAGAAGCAGGAAGAGGGGGACAGGGGGAGGCTCTCACAGGTAACCCAGTGGCATGATCAACATTCTGTTGTGAACTACAGAAGCAAATAGCTAGAACGAGGACTTGTGCTAATGCAAGCATACCAAGATGAATGTGATATGCAAAACAAGGAGAAAAACAGAAAAAAGAAAGGAGGAGGATTACCCGATCTATAGAATAAAAGGCCAGGGTCACAGAGACAATGGGTTGCTACTCACCCTTGGGTCAGCTTGCTCCATGCTGGGCATGTACTTGCTTTGCTAATCAACTCTGCTGTCTCCTGTTCACTAGACTCAGTCTCTCAGCTAAATTCTTTTCTTCAAGAAAACAAGAACCGAGGGCAACTGCCATTCCTGGTGACATCCTCTGGTACTGTGACTCAGACCCCCCCCCCCCCAGATTTAGGACCTTATCTTACTTGTCCTATTTTCCTACTAATTTCTAATAGCTGAGCCACTATCAGCTGCTTGGTGGGTGAGAGACTGATACTTAAAAGCCGTTAGGGTGTCCACCTCTTTAAAACAGTCTCCCACCAGAGGATAACCTGGTCACAGTCCAGGACACTAGGTTTAGGCCCCACCAGCACAACATAAAGACTATGCATTGCACGGGGACACAGCTGTCAAGCATCCAAGTCCCCTCCCCACAGCAATTCCTAGTATAGTCACGTGGTGGCTCAGCTCTCTCTCTCTCTCTTCTCCTTTAGACTCTGAGTCTGCTTCCTTCACCCACTCCCTCTACTTTCTTTCACCTCCTCAACCGAACCACTCTGGGAAGGCTCTAGCCTCACCTTGGCAGGCACAGGATGGGCATTTCAGAGCAGCTAGAGCACCCGCTGCTTGAAGAATCCCACAACAGGATGAGTTACTCATGGATTGAAGTTGATTGGCAATAGGCACCCTGCTGACTACAAGAAAATATCTGTGCAATGAGGTCCACGTTTTCACCATCATACAATACCACCATACTGTGGCACTGCCCCAATGTTTGGACTAACACAGCCTCCCAGGAGTTGGTATTCTCCACCTTCTTTCTGTCTCCACCCCCCCACCTTTCATGTCTGAGCATCTTTTTGCTGTACATAATATCACTCTGCACCATCTTCCACTCTGAGGTGTTGCGGAAAGGCTCTACCTTCCGAATGTTGCGGAAGGCTCTACCCATTCACCTGTAGGAAAGACCAGGCGGCACTCAGAGTACTTGCAAGTTCAGGTTGTTTATTTTACGCTTATGGGCTCAGAGGAGTTGTTTCCAAAGTCTGAGCCTCAAACAAAGGCAGGGTGGGGAGATTTATAGCATAGCATTTCCATAATAACCATCAGTTTCCCACAAGCAGGCTAGGGTTGGCAGGAACAGGGGCTCAGGGAGAACCAGAAAGTGACTGGGTGTGGGGTGGGGGAGGGTGGGGTTGGGTGGGGTCCCAGACTAGGTTATTGGCCGTGTTGGGAGGCAATATTTCTCTACAGGGGTGCAAGAATGAATGATAGAGATGGATTTGAGGATTTCTGTTTTCACTTTAACTCTCTTGAACTTTTTCCTACCCCCTCAGGTTAGCCTTTCTTTCTTTTGTCCTCACAGAACAGCATCTTTTACTTCTGTGAGGTCTTTCATTGCCTTTGGGGCTCAGGAAGCATGGACCTATTCTTCCTGTGCAGCTAGACACCTTGCCTGCTGGATCCTACTTAACAGTTCTTTCCCTTCTAATTGGAAATGGCTTGAACAGCTCAATCCTGGGTCTGACCCACCTGGATTTAGACTTTGTTTCTTATGACATTGTTTATTTTGCCTTTACCCTGAGAACCAGTCAGGTGCTGAGTTCACAGGTCTAATGTGGTCCTGAAATTGGATGAAGACAGATTTTAATGCACAAAGAGGTCTCTATATTTTCTTCTCAAGGATTGTGATAGGCTATTTGAATCATCTTGGCCAGAATGGGCTATGAGGGTGATACTGGACTGATCCTGTTAGAGGTCTGGGCAGATGACCAGAGATGAAAGGGATATCAGTTAGCAAGAAGGCTCCAGATTAGCCCCGGGACCCAATATGTGGGACATTTCAAAGAGTGTTAAGATGGACAAGTCCAAGAGGCCAGTCTAGGGGAAGGAGGAAGGGGAGGGGATGGCGATATTTAAATTAGGATAAGACAAAGGGCTCCTCTTGACATGCACGTGGTAAAATGTGCATGAGTCTATATAGCTTGGTGGGGGCGATGGGGGGGACAAGAAAAAAAGCAGGTCGTAAGATGTAAATAATTCCATACATTTGAGGGGATAAGAACAGGCCCATCTCATGGTTTGAGATAGGGGACATTGCCTTGAGAGGTACATTTTGGAGATGGGGTAAAGAGAGGGACCCCCTTCTCCCTCCCCTCCCACACTGTCCTTTCTTACTTCATAGATGGGTAACCAGAACTCTATCCCTCCAGACTCCCCTCTTGACTGCATTCTCTCTACTGGACCAGGTTTGACCCTCAAACACCAAAATAAATAAGGTTCATCTTCTTTTTTAATACAGCCTGGCCCCAGTATAAGCTAGAAGATGAGAATTGGCCTGAGAATGGCAGTATAAATTACAACACCATTCTGCAACTTGATCTGTTTTGCCGCAGGTTGGGGAAATGGAGTGAGATGCCATGTGTTTTAGACTTCATGGCGCTTAGAGATGAACCCAACTTCTGCCACTCTCGTATAATAGACCCCTTGGTCTTGGCTCTCGTAGTTCTTCTACTCAAGAAACCTAATCTTAGGGATAGCCCCACAGATATCCTCCAATCCTTTCCTCCTAAGGAATCAGGGGAATCAGCCCCTCCCAACTGCCCTTCTTCTAACCCACTGGGGCCTTTGCCTTCATACTCGGGGGCCCTGCTGGCCCAAAGAATCTGCCCCTTCCAAGAGGTCAACAGAGGTCTACAAGGCAATCTTCAGAGGGTGTAGGTTCCCTTTACGATGCAAGAACTTCTTCAGATAAAGGCAGACTTGGAATGCTACTCAGACTACCCTGGATAATCCCGTATTTTTCTGTGTATAAGACACTCCCTACTTTTTTAACCCAACATTAAGAAACCCTCTTAACTGGTTACTCCTATATAAAAGACAACCTCCAATTTTTGGTCTAACACTTTTAGACAAAAGCAGCATCTCATAGATGGAAAAATACAGTATACTGATGAATTTCAGAGGCTTGCCTTTACTATTCATCTTACTTAGAAAGATATTCTTGTCTTCATAGGGCAGATTCCAAAGCAGAAAGATGATTATGGAGGCTGCCACTTGCTATGCAGCTGGCCTTTACTTGACAGCTATTGCTGAGCCCACTACTGATCCCAGTTGGGACTATAGCACCTCAGAAGGCACCTGGCAATTTGGTCTTATGTTTAACTGAGTGTATGAAACAAAGGGAGATTAAGCCAACTAACTCCCATAAATTAGCTGCCATAGATCAGGGCCCCTCTGAGAAACCCACAGCCATTATTTAGTGACTTAGGGAAGCTCTTATTAAACACAAATGTGGGCTCTCCAGAAGGGGAGCTAATGCTCAAGGACTGGTTCATTACCCAGTCTCCCCCAGACATCAGGAGGAAGTTATAGATACTAGCATTAGGGCCTAATACCCAGCTGAGGGAACTTCTTAGAATGGTCACCTCAGTCTTGTACAAACAAGACCAGGAAGAGGAAGAAATGTCTGGGGAGATGGAGAGGGAGAAGAGGAAGAAAGAAAAGCAGAGAAGTAAGAGACAGGCTCAATTATTGGCTGTTTAACAAGTCTGATAGCCAACTCTAAGTCACCTAGGGAATAAAAACCCCCAGAAAATGCCACAACTGTGAAAAGCCTAGACACTGGCAGCACAAATGCTTGGAGTAAACAAGGCTAAGGTCACCATGCCCCAAATGTAATGAGTTTGACCATTGGGAAAAAGACTACTGGAGAGTCCAAGGGCCCTCTGGTCAGAGCCCCAGCCAATCCTGGCCTTGAAATGAAGGGGCCTGATGCTCCCTCTGGCTCTTAAAATGAACATCATCATTAAGGGGACCAAGCCCAGGGCGACCTTGGACATGGCTGGTAGGATCATAACATTTTCACTTGATTCAAGGGCTACCTATTCCATGCTAAATTCTTTCTCCATATTCTCTCTCCTATAACCTGTCAAATAGGTGGGGTTGAAGGACAGCCCACAACCCGAAGGTTTATCCCACCTCTATGTTGCTCATGGGGAAAACGATTTTAACACTCCTTTCTGATTATGCCAGAATGCCCCGCCCCCTCCTGAGTGGGGTCATTCTTCAGAAGCTAGGAACACATTTAATATTGGGAAACCCTCTTCCTAATATACTCACATTGCTCTCTAAAGAGGAAACCTTAATCTTGGAAGAACCTAATTGGTTAGACTTGGTAAACCCAGAAATTTGGGCAACAGAGGTTCCTGGACGAGCCAACAATGCTACTCCCGTTAAAATTCAACTTAAGGACCTCTCTCATTATCCCCATTAGTGACAGTACCCACTAAAAGCTGAAGCAAAGTCCGGACTCTGGCCTCTTATGAACAAATTTCTCAAATATGGTCTTTTGAACCCTGCTCATCTCCTTGAATTACCCCAGTCCTCTCAGTAAAGAAATGTTCAGAGGAATATAGATTAGTCCAAGATCTAGGTATTATTAATGAAGCAGTAATACCTCTCCACCTTGTAGTTCCAAACCCATATACAATCCTTGGGAAAATATCTCAAGAGACAGAATAGTTTTCATCTTAGATCTAAACTATGCATTCTTTTGTACACCTCTCAATCCCTCTTCTCAATTTTTATTTGAATGAGACATGAATGGTCACTATCAGCAACTCACTAGGACTGTCCTATCATAAGCATTCCAGGATAGTCCACAACTCTCTGGTCAGGCTTTAGCAAGAGATCTAGCCAAGCTATCCCTTGAGTGGGGGTAATGTTTATTCAATATACGGATGATTTACTTATTTGCTCCTCCACCTAAGAATTAGCACAATAGTATGCCATGCAGACCTTAAATTTTGTAGCCAAACAATGCTACAAAATAAGAGGCCCACTTGGTCAGCCAACAGGTCCAATACCTAGGACTAATTCTAACCCTGGAAAAACAAAGTTTGTCTCCTCACAGGGTCCAGGTGCTTACTTAACTGCCCATATCCACAACAACAACAAAAAAAACTTAGATGATTCCTTGGATTTTTGGTATACTATATGGACTTCACATTTGACCTCTATATCAAGCCCTCAAGGAGAACAAGGAACAAGATCCCCTTGTTTGGGGGCCAGAACAACAAGCTTTTAAGCTGTTAAATATAAAGAACCTCACTTGTGCCCTGGCCTTAGGGCTGCCTCAACCGGCAGGCTACAAGTCACTGAAAAACAGGGTATATCTCTAGGGGTACTAACCCAAAAATTGGCCCCCACTCAATGCCCAGTTGAATATTTATCTAAAAGATTAGACTAGGTGGTATAAGGTTGGCCAAGTTGTCTATGGGCAGTGGTGGCTACGGCCCTCCTAGAAAAAACGTTTCTAAAATTACTTTAGGACAGGCCCCGTAAGTTTTCATTTCTCACCAGGTGGCTACCTTTCTAGTCCTGAAGGGCCCCCACTGGATGACAGAAAGATATTAAAAGGTCCTGCTGTTAAAAAATTCTGACATTACCATCCAAGATACACTACTCTCAATCCTGCCACCTTATTACTTTGTTCAGAGGAAAGAACCCCAATGTACTCCATCAACTTAACTTACGCTAACAGGAGAGATTTGAGAGACCAACCAATAGGAAACTGAGAACAAACTTGATTTACTGCTGGTAGTAGCTGTGTTAAGAAAGGAGTAACGCATGCAGGATATGCCATAGTCACCCCAGTTGAGACTATCAAGGCCAAAGCATTGCTCCTTGGGAACTTGGTTCAAGTCGCCAAACTAATTGCCCTAACTAGGGCTTTATAGTTGAGGAGAGACAAAAAGATCAATATCTACACAAACTTTAAATATGTTACTTCATGCTCATGCTGCCATTTGGAAAGTAGAGATTCTTCACTGCCAAAAATACTCCCATAAAATATAGAACTCAGATACTATTTCTCCTAGAGGCAGTACAATTGCCCAAGGAGGTGGTAGTAATTCACTGCCAGGGACATGAAAAGGAACAGGATGAAATAACCCAGGGAAATTGTCAGGCAGATCATGAATCCAAAGCCACCACACTCTCAAAAGAAAAATTCATAGAGGCCCTCATCCCTTCCTTACCTGACTCCATTCCTCTCCCATCTTACACCTCCGCAGAGAGGGACTGGACTATCCAAAGAGGATATATTCTCAATCCTCAGGGATAGTATGAATTGAATAAAAAATTTACACCTTCTTCCACCCTTTCAATGGTAGGTCATCAAAGGGTTCCCATGAGTCTTACCACTTTGGACAAGATAATATGTACCATATTTGCAAAAAATTACTCACTGGAAAGAGATTATGCAAGACAATAAAATGGGTATGTCATGCCTGTTCACTTTGTATCTAAAACAACCCTCAAATAAGTAGGCCACCACCACTTGTACAACCCATCCAGGGGAAGCTACCTGGAAGAAGATTGTCAACTAGATTTTCCTCAACTGACCCTATACAGGGGACGATAGTACCTCCTGGTCTATGTTGGTGTCATGTCCAGCACAACACAGACAGTGGGAAAATGGGAAAGGCAGCACAAAATGATGAAAGACAGTAGCCAAAAGTATGTTTCAAGTGGGGCCAAGGGACTCCAGCCTCGTGGACCGAGCCCCGAATGAGGCCAATGCATAGCTTTTATTGATGCACATACAAGGAAGTGAAACTGGTTTTTCCATGGTCTGTGAGTTACGTTGCCTAGGAGACTGCTTTTCCCAAAAGTCCCCATTGTGTTCCAACATGCATTGTGTTTCTATGAGAACATATAGCCCCAAGGACTCAGTGTACCGAAACCATCCCAGGGGGTAGACTCAGTATCCAAGTCATCTCTAAGGAAGCATGACCAATATCGTTCTATCAGGTCACCACTGGAGCAGCGTGGGACACAAGGCAACCAGGTAGGAGATTAACCTCAGAAAGGGTGAGGGGCTGTGCCTCACCTCTGTAGAGTCCAAACTCTCTCCTGATGGTCCCAATGTGCCTGTGCCTGTCTTAGGTTGTTCCTCCCTTGAGGAATCTTACCCATCATTGATTGAGCAGACATCCTCTGGGGCCACACAGGGTGATGTGAGGTATGTGACTAAGGGAGGAATAGAACCCTCGAAAGAGGGTCGGTTCTGTCTCCAAGACGTTCTATGCCCCCATGGCCTCATGTTAGCTCCTGCCTTAAGATGTCATGGGGAAGGCATGAGGGGACAGACGGGTTGGCAGTTGTAAGGCAATACGTCGGTACTATTACCGGGAGTGTGGAGGCGTTCCCCACCTGGACAGAAGGAACCCAGGAGGGGCTAAACAATTATAAATGAAATCATTTCTATGTCTGCCCTACCCTAGACCTTACAAAGTGACAATGAACCCTCTTTTACCTCACACATCACCCATACGTAACTAAAGCCCTTGGAATAAAATACTTTTCACATTCCTCATGGAGACTCCAGAATTCTGGTTAAGCAAATCAAACGCTTAAGAGCAACCTAGGAAAGTTTTGTCAAGAAACCTGTCAATCATGGCTTGGCCTCCTACCAGTAGCTGTGGTGCAGGTTAGGATACCCTCAGGCTTCTCTACAACTCAGCCCTCATGAGACTTCACATAGGAGAGCCTTCCTTTCATCTGACATACCCTTATACACAGAGGCTACAAACCTCCTTCAATATGTCATCTCCCTAGGACAATTCCAGGAAGCCCTCAAGGCCTCTGGGCAGAAGATTTCACCTTTGCCCACTGTCCCAACCAGTAGCTACCTGACAGCCAGGTACTCATAAAATCTTGGAAAGACACAGCCTTAGATCCCAATTGAGACCCATTTGGAAGGGCCCCTTCATTGTGTTACTTTCCACCCCTACAGCTATCAAGGTGCCAGGAACCCCAAACTGGATCCATTACTCGCAGATCAAACCCTGGAAGGGTGATGAAGGAGACTTGCCACCTGGATCTCAGTACTCCTGTGAACCACTGAAAGACCTCAGACTGCTGTTCAGGAGGGTGCCAGATAAGTGCTAATGACTGACCCAAGACACCTAAACATCCTTCTTGCTTATTATTGCTTAATTTTTATTATAACTCATTTTTCTTCTCACTTGTTTCCTGCCACCTCGCTACCTTAAAATCTCTACTTTTCTGGCTTGCTGCTCTTCTTTACATCTTTTTATAGCTCTTGACAGAATGCTTGTCACCAATACTAGTTTTAGCCCTGTAGGGAAAATCAGAAGTTATCCTTCATCCTGCTAAAACACCTTGGGAAAAGAACTTGCTGATCAGACTTTCTAGGGCAGTCACACATGGTGGCAGGGGTTGGGGGTTCAAGGACTGTTGGATATTTCACAGACACTCACAGGAAGACGACACTTTGCCTCTCACTTATTCTGCCCCTCAAATATCCAACAATCCATGGTTCAGTAACCTTGATTTCTATTCCCAACCCCATTATGTGGCCATGCATCTCATCCTAGTACACTTACCCCCAAATCCAACTTTGCTTGTTTCTGCACAGCCAGCGATAAACACAAAGCCACATTTACTTCTTGATGCACTACCAAAAGTACCCTAGGTTATATGGCAACTTTCTTATAGGTCCTGGTGGCTATCTAACACCAGCCTTTGCTCCTCCTTGAAACCCACAGCCCCATTGCTAAACACCACTTGTACTTCTCCAAGCTTTGCTTACACTTGCAGCTACTCCTCTAGGAGCTGTGAGGCACCTATCTGCCCTCCTGCAACTAGGTACAACTAGGCCACACTGTGCCTGAGCTTTTATCTCATATATGGACACTGCACAATAGGGCATAAATGTTTCAGTTAATGGTTTATAACTCCACTGTGCCCTGGACTCACTGGAGCCTCCTTGAGAATGTTCTGACCTGGGGCAGAAATGTATTTTCCTTTACAGTGTCCTGGGAAGGATGTGTAGAACATGAATTCATCCTGTTTAATCTTACTTCAGAGTTAGAAAAACTGTCCAGTGAGATTAGAGGAGCCCGACATGAATTGCAAGGGCCTCTAAACTCCCTTGCAAATGCTGTTTCAGAAAAACGTATCACATTAGTGTACATTCTTGCTGCAGAAGGTGGAGTTTAATGCCATCATAAATACCACCTATATAAATAGTTTAGCTAAGGTAAAGATCAGGGTGGAAGAAATACTCAATCATGCCAGTTGGCTAAAACATTTACAAGAGACTCAGCTATTGGCAAGCAAGACAAAAGGCCTCCCCTCTCCATCCTGGGGATCTTGGTTGTGTTCTCTTCTCTTACCCCTCTGAGTCCCACTCCTTAAAATTCTTGGGTTACTTCTGTTTGGACCTTGACTTTTTAACCTTCTTGTCAAATACGTTCCCTCTAGATTACAACAGTTTCATATCAAGACGATGGTCTTCAGGGACTTCAGCTTACCCCTTCAAAAATGGAGACCCTAGTAATGCACCAGTCTCCCCTTGACACCATGGCTCACAGGTTTTGCTTTCTTCTTGCCACACATAGGGGACAACACCTTCTTCATGATGACAGAGAGTGACAGGATGAGACCCTGACAACAACTCCACACCTTTTCAACAGGAAGTAGATATAGAAGAGACATATCATCCCTCTGCTAAAAGATTTCAGGGTCTCAAACTCTTGAGGCGGGAATGATAGTTGGCAGAAAGAGGCCCACACGGGCAACCAGAGACATCACCAATATCCTGTTGTGAACCCACTGAAAGGAATAGTAGAACAAAGACCTGGGCTAATGCAAACACACTAAGATGAAGGAGATGTGCAAAACAAGGAGAAAAATGAGAAAAAAACAAACAAACAAACAAACAAAACAAAACAGAAACAAGGAGGAGGAGGAGCACTCACTCTATAGGATAAAAGGCCAGGGTTGCAGAGATACTGGGCTGCTACCCAAATTAGATCAGCTTGCTCCACACTTGAGATGGACTTGCTTTGCTAATGAGCTGTGCTGTCTGCCAATCACTAGATTGTCTTTTGATTGGATTCTTTCCTTTAAGAAGAAGACAATTAAGGACAATTGCCCTGAAATTGCCTTTTGGAATATTGACTTTACATTATTTATTAAGAAACAAAATTCAGAAAGAACCTTTGAGCCTCCTCCACTCTCCTGCCTAAGGGATTCAGACAGGAACACCTGCTTTTTAGGAAGGGAGAGTGGGCTTAATTAATTTAAGAATTTTGACCCTAGCTTACTCAGGAAAACCCCAAGCCCGTTCGCTAGATACACCTTGTGTTTCATTGTTTCTACCCAGCAAGAATGTCACTGCCACCTGTGTTCAGCTGCTCCTCCAGTACTTACAAATTCCCCAGTTTCACTTCTGAAACCTAAAACCCTGTGCCCCTTCTCTTCTCCTTCGTTCCAAATGTCTTATATACCCAGTGTTGCCACTGCAATTTTCATGTTTATGTGAATTCTCCATGTGCATGTATTAAAATTTTGATTTTCTCCTATTTGTCTCTGTTAATTTGACTATTAGCCCAGAGAGAAGAACTTCAAAAGTAAGAGAAAAAGTATTTATATATATATATATATATAAGGGTTGTCCTTTAAACTTCCAGCCATAAGTGCCTCTATTTTTCATATTACCTGGCTGGATACTTTCTGGACAGTCCATATACTTGTATACTGGTGGTGTCAAAAAAATTTAAGAGATGTTATTTATGTATTATATAAATACTGATGGTAACCATTTTGAGCACCTCTTGTCATTACAGTAGTCAAACGTGTCTTGTATTTATCTTTTGTTATCAGTATGTATTATTACAATTTTAATACAGTTTTTTTCTTTCTTAAAATGTGTATACAGTTTTTGCACCCTCTGTGTTTGTGTGTGTGTGTGTGTGTGTGTGTGTGTGTAATTCTCATAGGGTCAGATATATCGGGAGCTTAAAATGGAAGAATATTATTTAAAATATGAATTTTACAGAAAAGGCAAACTGGGTAAATATAAAATTTTCTTTAGTAGTATGAAAGTTAGGAGTGTTATAAGCAAACATTAATTTTTTTTTGTTCCAACACCTAGTATAGATTCTAAGGGAAAGAATTATTAACAAAGAAAGAATTTATATGTACGATTCTGTGATCTATTCCTGGGATCATCTTAGTCATGATTATTAAACATTTTATAGAAAGATTACAATCAGGGATTTCTAATGATCTTACTTTCTGCAGAATATCAAAGTCAAAACTGGCAAAAGCATGTAGCTCACAAGGGTCAACCAATTTCTGGATGACATTGATGGCTCTATTAAAAACAGAATAGAATATAGACCATAAGAATAAAATTGAGAACATACACATAACATATCACTTTTTTTAAAAATCTAAAAATTATTAAGATCCTTCTTTGGGTAAAATACTTTCCAACTAATCTCAATTCATTTCATGCTCATAACAATGCAATGATGTAGTTATTACTAGCACTATTTTACTGGTGAAAAATCTGAGGATCAGAAAAATCAACTGACTTGCTGATGTCTCTACAGTAAGAAAGTGTCAGGACCAGAATTAAAAAACACAGAGGCATGATTATGAATTCCAAAACTCTTATTCTTAAACAATATAATTTATTATTCTACTAAGATGGGACACTGTTGTCAGTGTGGAAATGAATTAAGCTAACTCAGGAGATACATCCAAGATTTATCTGTGCCTGATAGGACTAACTATTGAGATCACTACATTCAGTTCAACACCTTCATACTATCGAACTCTGGATACACACAACTTAAATGACTTGTCAAAGATCATGCAACCCATAAATGGTAAAACCAATATTTAAATCCTAAACTTCTATTTCCACATCTATTTTCACACTGTCCTGTGTCAATTGCATTTATTGCAAAAGTTTACCCCAAATGTGCAAAAGTCTCTGCTATAAAATTAACAATGATAATTTTGTCATGCAAGCAACTCATGTCATAGTGGATCTGAACTAGGACACATGTGCTCACTTCGGCAGCATACATGCTAAAATTGAAATAGGACACATAACTAGATCCAAATCCAGGCAAATGCTGGTAAAAACAAAATACATGGGTGCTGCAGATTTGCTACACTTTCTTCATTATATCATGCTCCATTCATCTCAGCATCTCTTACAGACCTCATTCAGCTTACACATAGCAGGTGCTCAAAGGATGTTCGTTCAATCAATGATTTAAGAGAGAATGTATACCAAAAAGAAAGAGACAGGGTAGGTCCAAACATCAGTCTGTCTCTAGAGCCAATTATATTGTGAAGAGAGGCAATCCCACTATTTGCCATCAGTACTGGTTGTGGGCAAAGTGGAGAACCAGGATAGGGTATTAGTAACTAATGGTCCATATCTGAGCCTTATTCTAAAGATAACCTCATCCAGTGTAATTCAGTAAATTTTTATTGAGCTTCCACTCTGTGTAAGGCTCAGTGTCCCGTATTAGAGAGGATGCATGGATTAATACAAGAGTATGATGGTTAATTTTATATATCAGCTTGTCTGGGACAAGACATGCCCAGATATTTGGTTAAACATTATTCTGAGTGTATGTGAGAGTATATCTGAATGAGATTAACATTTGAATCAGTAGACTGCATGAAGCAGATCGCTACTGAATAGGCCTCAACCAGTGCCTGAAAATCTTCCAACTGAGGCATCGATCTTCTCCTGTCTTTGGACTTGAACTGGAAATATATATACCATTAGCTCCCCTGGGTTTCCAATCTTCAGACTGTACCTTCTGTAATCCCATGGGCCAAATCTTTATAATAAATGTCTTGATAGATCATATTAGATAGATAGATAGATGATAATAGATTTATTGATAGATGATAGATAGATAGATAGATAGATAGATAGATAGATAGAACTTATTGGTTTGTTTCTCTAGAGAATTCCTGACTAATCAGAGTCTCTGCTTTCAAGATTACTTTGATAGAATTAGACAGATACTAAAAACTATAACATAAGATACAATTTGGCAAGTTCCACTAGAAAAATAAGAGCAAAAAATCTGTCATGAAATAAAGAGAGCAAGATGATGTTTATTAAAGAATCTTAGGAATTTGTTTTTTGTTACATTTCTTCAAATACTTCTGGGAACAAGCAGAAAATTAATTAATATAAATAAATATGTTTCACTACCTGATTTTGTTTGGATTGATTCCTTCAAGATCATGGCCATGAAGAACAATTTTCATGAAATATGAGTTTTAAAAAAAGAACTTTTGTTCATCCGGTCCCTAAGACTATTGCATTTATACCGTAGAACTAGGAAGGACAACTCAAGAGTTTTCAAGTTGGCAGCTGGCTTAGTAGAGGCCTAGGTAGTACTTTTCAAACTTTTAATGTACATTAGAATCACCTGGACTATTTGTGAGAACAAATTCTTGGGCCTCGTCCACAAAGATTCAGATTCAGCAAGTCTGGGGTGGCCCCATTATTCGGCTTTTCTAAAAGGCTTCCAGGCAATGCTTATGCTGCTAGTTTTCGAACCACACTTTGAGAACCACTACTTTCAGGCATCCCAACGGAGTGGAGAAAAGCACCTGCCCCCTTCTTTTAGGAACCATAACTCTCACGACCTAGAAATTGTCTTTTTTGGACTATCAATATGCCAACATCATACTGTCTTGATTACTGTAGCTTCATAATGAAACTTGAGGGCAATTATACGTTGTTCAACTTTGTTCTTCTTTTGCAAAGACATTTAGCCTCTTCCAGGTCCTTTGCATTTCCATATATATTTGAGGAAAAACATGTCAATATATGCAAAATTTTAAAAAACCTCCTGGGATAATGATTGGTATTCTGCTGAATCTATACATCAACTTGTAGAGAATTAATTAATATCTAACAATATCAAATCCTCAGTCCACAGATGACCATATTCATTTATTCAGGCCCTCTTTAATTTCTTTTAGCAACATTTGTAGTTTTCAGTGTTCAGGTCTTGCACCACTTTGGTCAAATTTGTTTCTAAGGGCTATGTTACTTTTTGATATGTAAATGAAATTTTTAAAAATTCAGAATCTGATTATTGTTTTTACACATTGGATTATTTGTTTTTGTGAAATGTCTTTGTCTGATTTTGGTATCAGAGTAATCCTGGCTCAGAGAAAGTTGGGAAATATTTTCTCCTATTCAATTTTATGAAAAAGTTTGTGTAGAATCAGAATTACTTTTTCCTTGAGTATTTGCTAGAATTCTCCAGGGAAGTAATCAGAGCTTGATACATTTTTTGTGGGACAATTTTTAACTATAAATTCAATTTCTTCAATATATGCAAGGTTCTTAAGGTTATCTATTTCTTGTTGAGTGAGCTTTAGTAGGTTGTCATCAAGTAATTTGTACAATTTATTAAATTTGGCAAATGTTTGGCATGAGTTGTTTATAATATCCTTTTAGAGTCTGTAGAATTTGTAGTAATGCCACCTCTTTCATTTCTATCTTCTGTTATTAGGTGAATAAATGTTTAATTACAACTGTTATTTTAATTGATAAATTCCTATCAGTCTTGCCAGTTAGTGGTTTACCAATTTTATTAATCTCAAAGAATAAGTTTTGATGTCATTTTTCACTTTTGATTTTTTGTTTTCTATTGATTTCAGCTCTGGCCTTTATTACCTATTTTCCTCTGCTGATTTTGGGTTGTATTTACTCTTCTTGTTTTAGTTTCTTAAGATAGTAACTGAGGTTACTTAATTGAGTATTTCTTCTTTAATTTAATCATATAATAATATAAATTTTCTTCTAAATACTGCTTTAGCTGCATCCTAAAATTTTGAGGGCTTTGTGTTTATTTTAATTCAATTCAAAACACTTTCTAATTATTATTTTGATTTATTATTTGGATCATGAGTCATTTAGAAGTAGGATACTTAGTTTTCAAATATTTTAGAATTTTCCAGATATCCTTTGCTTTTGATTTCTAATTTAATTCCACTGTAGTTAAAGAATATATTTTGTATAATTTGCATCCTTTTAAATTTATTGAAATTTATTTTATGTCCCAGAATATGGTGTCTCTTCAAAATGTTATTAAAGATAATGTGTAGTCTGCTTTTCTTAGGTGAAGTTATATAAATGTTAATTAGTTCAAGATGGTTGATTGTGTTGTGGAGATTCTTTATATGCTTGCTATTTTTTTTTCTGCTTGTTTTATCAGTTGTGGAAAAGTTTCTATCAATTTTTGCAATAGTGAATTTGTCTATATTGCAGTTCTATCAGTATTTGCTTTATGTATTTTGAAGCTTGTTATTAGGTGTATAAATACTTAAATTTGTTATTTCCTCTTAATAAATTTACTCTTGTTATGAAATAACATTCTTTATTCCTGGTCATATTCTTTGTTCTGAAATAAAACTTATGCATATTTATATGGCTACTCCAGCTTTCTTTCTGTTAGTTTAATGTAGTATGTCTTTTTCCATCCTTTTACCTTTAACTCCTTTGTATCTTTATACTGAAACTAAGTTTCTTACAGGAAACATGTAGTTCGATCTCAGTCTTTTTATCCAATCTGACAATTTCTAACTTTTAATAGAGGCATTTCCAACATTTACATTTAATGTGCATATCTACATGGTTGGGTTTAAATCTATCTTCTTGCTAATTTTTTTGTCCTACCTTGTTTTTGTTTAAGCTTTCCTTTTTTTCAGCTTTCATTTGGTTGAATTGACTTTTCCAATGATCCTGTTTTACCTCCTTTTATGCTTTACTATCTGTAACTCTTTCTGGTACTATTGTAAGTGGTTGGTTTAGGG
Source organism: Lyroderma lyra (assembly GCA_004026885.1). Taxonomy (NCBI): domain Eukaryota; kingdom Metazoa; phylum Chordata; class Mammalia; order Chiroptera; family Megadermatidae; genus Lyroderma; species Lyroderma lyra. The sequence goes on from PVJL010008479.1 coordinate 28,733, forward strand.
TAGAGTGGTATTTAGCTAGTCATCGTCAACCTTCAGGTGATATTATACCATTTTGTGCATAGTGTGAAAACTTACACCGGTATATTTCCATTTCTTTCCTTATAAACTTTGTGTTCCAGTTGTTATACATGTTTCAAAGTTCACTAATCTTTTCTTCTGCAACAACTAATGTGCAGTTAATCCCTGTATTTCAGCAGCCTGTATTTCATTTTAAACACTATGGTTTCTACTTGTAGATTTTTAATTTTGTATTTTTAATTTCATTTATGTCCCTACTTAATTTTTAAATCAACCTCTTGAATATGTATAATGCAGTTATAACAACTGTTTGTCTATTAATTATATCATGTATGTCATGTATGGGGCAATTATGTTTAATTGATTTTCTTCTAATTATGGGTATCTCCATATTCTTTATATTCATGGTAGTATTTGATTACACAATAAATATTATGAATTCTTTGTTATTGGGTGCTAGATATGTTTATATTTCTATAAATATTATTTAGCTTTGTTCTGATATGCATTTAACTTACCTCAATGGTCTCACTTTTAAGCTTTGTTAGGTGGAAACAGAATAACATTTAATCTAGTCTAGGGCTAACTGCTGAGGCAAAACTTTTCTGAACACTCTACCTGATCCCGTGAATTATAAAATTTTATACTCTTGCTGGTGGAAAGGGGAACTAACCCCAGACCTTTGTGAGTTCTAGAAATTGTTCTCCATAATCCTTTTGGAGGTTCTTTCCCTAGCCACATGCATGCATGGATCATTGTTCACTTGAAGAGTCAGCAGGAATACTCTGAAGATCTTGAGAACCCTTTCTCTGTTTAGCTTTTTTCTTCTCTGGGAGTGTTCCTTGTGAATTTTAGTTACTTTACTGTCCTCAGGCCCTCAGATCTATCTCTTCAACTCAGAGAGCTCACTAGTTACTATTCACATCACCCCTCCCTGCACTGTGGTCTACAGACTCTCTCTATAGTCAGCTGAAACAATTATGAGGTCACCTCATTTGTTTTCCATGTCTTGAGGTCACTATCCTTTCATGTCTGTGGTATAATATCTTGAAAACTGTTTTTTTTTTTCATATGTTTTTTCCAGTTATTTATTTGTTTTAGATAGGAGAGCAAATCCAGTATCTGTATTCCATCTTACCAAATGAGAAATCTACTCATGCTAATGTTCTAGAGGTCTCTAAGTTGAGTTCTCTTTTTTTTTCAGTCACATGGGGAAAAAAAAACATGAGTCAAGAGCCTTAGGGGAATGATTACGTCAATTAACTATGAATCCAATAAGTAAAAATAATGTGTATGAATATTTAAATGATATACAGAAATGTTTATGGTATATATTATACAAAAAGATTAGAAAAATTCCATATGCTATAAGATATAACATGCATGAAATAAATACCTTAAGCAAATAAAGAGGGGGTAGACTGAAAAGAAATATATTAAAATGTTAGCAGGCATAACTAGATGATAAGATTTTGAGAAACTATTTTCTTCTAATTTAGACATTTTTTCTAAATTATTATAGTAAGTGTATACTGTCTTTAAAAAGACAAAGTTGTATTTTGTTTTTGTTTTTAAGAATGAGATTTAGGGAGATAAAAAGGGAGGGGAATTTTTTTAGGAAAAGCTATAGAAAGTCAGAGGTCATTGCTTAGGTGTATCTCTTAGGATCTCATGCAAACTCTTCTCTGCTTATCCTTGCAGTTATAAGGCATACCCCAGTGTATGTAAAGAAGGCCTGAATTATAAAATATCATTACAAAAACAAACAAACAGAAAAACAACAAAACAGGATTAGAGAAGCCAGTATTTAGGAAAAACATTTTATTCCCATAGTTTAGGAAGAAAGAAGCCAACTCATAAAATGTTAACAGTGCTTTCTTCAGTAGTGGCTAAAATGTTCCAGCTTGTAATGAAGCTCAGGAAAATGCTTCTGGAACATTATGGAAGTTTACATAAAAGTGGTGAGAATGGATATTAGTCAATTGACTCTACTTTCTCTTAGTTAAAAAATTAACAGCTTTCAGTTGACAATTGTATTTTTAGATCAAGCTCCTGCTATGATCTTCACTTTACAGAGAAGAGAACAGTAGTAAAAGGAGGTCCAGATAATTTATCTATTAATTCATTCAATCAATAAAAATATAGTTAGTGTCTATGGGGACAAATATAGCACTAAGAAGGATTGTATATCTTAGTTGCAGGATCACTGTTTTGTTCTTAGAATCAGACTAAGTTCAAATCCTAGCTCTGCCACTTCAAAAGGGTGACTATAGGCAACTTTTTAACCTCTCTGAGCTTCAATTCGCATTTCAACAAATCATGAAAACAAATAATCTCACAGCACTATTGTAATAATTAAATAAGTAAAATATATGTGACAGTGTCAAATCTATATCAATCTAATGAAACCTGGGGAGCCATAAAGCAAATGAAGTATTTTCTTTTATTCCAGGATGGCCCAGTCTAGATAGAAGAGAAGCTATTCCCCCATAAAATATTTGATGTGAGAAGAAATAGAAATAATTACACTGATATGTAATGTCAAGAATAGAAGCTGAAGGAAAGGAGATACCCCAAGGAACTGAAATGAGAGCAAGCTGCATGAAAGAGGCAGACTTAAAACTGAGTCTCCAGGTAGAAGGATCTTGGAAGTCATCACTCCTATCCTAACAACAAGAATGAAGCTGGATAAACTGAAAATCAACAACTTTTCTTAGAGCTGTCAGAGAATTGAGGTTACAGGGCAAACTGCAGCCCCCAAAATTGGAGAGACAGATAGGAAGATACAGAGAAGAACAGCTTACTGGAGCAGAAACTTCTGCATGAATTGTTAGTAGACAGGAAAACCTAAACAGTAATGACAAATTGCCGGATGCCCCTGTAGACAACTCTGGGACTCAAACTGTAGTTCTAAAAAGGAGCAGAATTTGTGGAGAGGGAGGATATCTCCACTGGAGAACGCAGGGGTTGGGATGGAATTTATTAATCCAGCCTATAATAAGTGTTGTTATCTGACCATGTCACTCATAAACAATTTAAAAACTGCAAAGATTCAAAATATCCAGAGTCCCCAGAGAAAAAACAGTGATGGCTACATTACTATATCAATTTTTTACAGACTAAGTGGATAAATTCATTTAATTATGGTGAATTGCATATGAGTGTTTATCTTCACTGCTTCCCAAGATCCAACCACACTGGTAGTGATGGAATTTTTAAAAGTTATAAACACACAAGACAAATGTAAAGAAGGAGCATCAGCAGATGAGAGATGTCTACAATATTGCAAAAATGAAAAAACAGGAAAAGATTGCTGGTTTATCTAGGTGAATGAATGTGTGCATGTACATGTTTACAGTGCATGGAGGGCAACAAAGAGGAAGGATGCTGACTTACACTGTGAAATCTAGGTGTCAGATCTTAGAGGTCCAAGGGAGAGGACCCGGGTGAGACCTGGAGTAGAAAACTGCCCTAACCTGAAATTTTCCTAACACTAGAAGTTTCCTTTGTCACTCCCAACTCACTGAGGATGCGAAAGTAGCCAGACAGATGAAACCAAAACCTACCAGTTACCATTAGTTTTCCTACCCTGCTTTAATTTTCTTCAAAGCATTGTCACCATCTGGGATTATATTATCCAGTTATTTAATTGATCCACTGTCTATTTTCCCCCAAAGGCAAGTAAGTTCCAGGAAGGCAAGACCTTTGTTGACCTTCTTCAACTCCTTATCTTTAGTGTTTGGCAAATAGAAAGCACTCAGTAAGTATGTGTGCCACGAATAAGTGACTGGAAAAATGAGTGAATGAATGAATGAATGAATGAACAAATCAATCCATCAGTGAAAAATAGGGATACTACAAATCAATAACTTCTTTCTAGTCTGAGATTTACTACATTTCCTCAAGGTTTGGGGCCTTTGGATTCATACAGAAATATTTCCCAAGAGGAAAGAAAACCATGAGCAAGGTCACAAGGAAGATGGAGGCACAAGCCATGGAGAAAATAGAGCTGAAACTTGCCAGATAGATTAAGACTGCTTCTTCAGGATTTGTCTCTAATTTCCTTAAAGATTCTATATTTTCTTTAACTACATTTCTCCTACCTCTCAATATCAAAACAGTTTTTAATGTAGTTATTATAAATCTTTCCTCTTGAAATTTCTAATATTTTAATTTGCATTCTGGCAGCTCTGCATCTCACATAACCCAAGCCTCCTCCATTCAGAGCAGATGCAAGTACCAGGGAATTAGAAGGAACCATGGAAGGACACTGCAAGCTCTGTTACCTTCTTCTAAATGTCATTATGCAGGTCATTCCACTTCATAGAGAAAGCAAACATCACTCGCTTCTGAGTGAGATAATTCTCCCTCCTAGGTGTCAGTGCTGATACATCACAAGGATCAAGTACCCTCACCTACACCTAGACATGTACCAAGAGAAATTTACTGGGAAACAAAAAGCTAAACATTTTTTTAAAGAAAGCAAACTATTATAAGTTTGTTAATGTCCAAGTCTATCAACTAAGTTGGCATCATGGTGCCAGACATAACATTCAGGACTCCTGACCCACAACCCAAGTCACCAGGTGCTAGACTTGTGGGTTCTAAAGAGGAGCCTGCAGTGGTTTATTTCAGTTTGGAGATTCTTCAATCCACCTCATCTCAGGTTATTTGAATGCAGTGTTAAAGCACCTTGGATGTGATATTCTACATTTGTAATATCTTTGCACCACTTTCTATAACAACCTGTCTAAATAAGTCATAGTCTTATAATAGAACTGCTTCCTTAACTTCTGCCTTTGATCCCATATAACCTACTAAGGAAAACAGTATCAGAGGACAAACTTTACTAATACCCCTTGCAAGCAGGTGTTAAAAATGAGGAGGGCCTTAGACTACAATTACCTCTTCTTAGACCCACCAAAAAGCAGGTCTCAGGACATGTCTTAAAAAACCTAGGTTTACTTCATTCATTATCCACATACTTGTTCATACAGTCCATCATTCCTTCAATAAATATTTACTAAGTCTTAAATATTCTTGTGGGATATACTGCATTAAAAGTTAGCCATGCCCTCATGGGTTGTAAAGTACTTCATAGAGAATATAGTCAATGGTACTGTGATAGCTATATAAGGTGTCAGATGGATAGTGGACTTGTTAGGGATATCACTATGAGAGGTGTGTAAATGTCTAATCATTATATTGTTTTATACACCTGAAACTGGCAAAAAATAAAAGTTACCCATGCCCCTGTTTTCACAAATCTTCCAGTGTAATCAGGGATATTCCTAAAATTTCTGAAAGAGTCCTGATTACAAATATTTTGCTATGTTTTATTGTTGCAAAATTTTCTATATTTCCTTATTTAAAAAGCAACAAATTATGAAATACATTAGCTTATTAAGTGAATACAATTTCATATCATTAAAACAAAACAAACCCATGGGTGTTATTAAACATCAAAACACAAAAGATGAGTTCTGACATAATCAAAGGCTTCCTAAACAGACAGAATGGTTCCCAGGACAGAATTAGTAGCCAAAACAGTAGTACTCAAACACTTGGAAACAAAGGGGTCTAAAAAGAAAAAGTGCTTCAAAAAAGAGGCACCAAAAATGGGAAGCCAAAGAAAAAATGGTGTTAGTGCTTATTAAACATTATGCAGTTAGAGAGATTCAGATTCTGGAGAAGATAAGCCATTCTATGTGTTCTTTCTGCCTGCCAATCTGGAATATTCCATCAGACCTGGCTGAAATATCTTCAAGTCTGTCAACCTATTTTAGCTCTGATTGTGGGCTTTCCAAATATTTGCATTATATCTGGTTCCCCATGAAGAGTTTCTCTAGGGTAATAACGTGTTGATCAGCAGACAGAAACTATAGGTGAGCACAGCAACTAGCCAATTTACCACAATAAGTTCATCTCATTCCTAGACTTCTCCATGTTTGTAAATTTGAAAAAAAAAAGTAACAAAATAAATTTTAATGTTATAAATAAAAAATATACATAAAGAAACTTATAAATCAGAAAAAAATAATTTGCCCAAGTGTCTCACTATTTGGCCTAGAAAAATACTGGGAACATAAATACCATCCTCACTACAAAGCACATGAAGGACAAGAGAGCTAATATTTATGGAGATTTTGTGCATGTAAGTATGTTAGACTTAAAGAGATGAAATGATCACTTATAATGAACTACCATCATTTTATTATCCAAACCATCCTTTTATTATCCAGTTACTCTTCTTTTATAGGAATTTTTCTACCAATTTCCCAACATTTTCTGTGAACTATGCCCTGACATAAATATACACACATTTATTTACCCACATGGCTGAGAAAATGGAAGCTTTAGGGAGTCTTAGCCTCAGCCTTATCTGTTATGTCACACACACATACACACACACACACACACACACACACACACACACACACACAGAGAGAGAGAGAGAGAGAGAGAGAGAGAGAGAGAGAGAGAGAGAGAGAGAACCAGAAAAATGAAGCAGATTTGCAGAGGTAAGAGACAAAGAGAATTTTCTGGGTTTGCTATAATCTTCCATCTCTTGTTCTAGCTGAGCCTGAGACTTAACTTCATTCTTCCCTGTGGGTTACACAAGTGTCCTTCCACTCAGACCCCACCTCCCACCCCTAGTATCTTAGGTTAGCTAAGCTGGACTATGCATATGTTTTTAACCAAATTGCCCTTAACTAATACACCTAGTCAAGATCTAAAGCTTTCAAGAAATGAAGGAAGATTTCAAACCCAGGTGTCCATGATTCCAACATTTGTTCCACTACCCACACTGCCAAGAGATAATGACATTGTGTAATGATAAAAGCAAGAACAGGTTTGGGATGCATAATTAAAGAACTGTAGCAGTCAGAAATTTGATGTAATCATCCAAACATACTCAGAACTGTTCAGATTCATATCTGCTGAATGTTTTAGCTCTGCATTTAAGAGATGATTTGAATAAATTGAAGACTGCTCACTAGAGAGCCATAGAAAAAAATTTAAAAGTTGGAAAAAATAAGTGTATAGTGTATATTGCCTCTATAATTCACACTTTATATCCTATACCATATCATCTTTCTCATTATGGTATTATACTGCTTTTTTATCATTTTTGTATGTATTGTCTCATCTACCCAAGTAGGTTATGAACTTCTTAAAGTCAAGGAGTATCTGTTATAGTTTTTTTGTTGTATTCAATAATCAATAAGTATTGAGTTAAAGGCATTAAAATTAAAGATACACAGCTTGTTCCAACACAAGGGGATAAGAGGATAATTTAATAATAGTATTGGTAAATGCAAATCTTTACATTGATGGGAACAGACTTTTCCTCATACTACTTTTCCTCATTCTTAGAGGACTAAGAATTCTCACATACTAATATAAAATATTTAAATTCATCTTAAAAATAAATTTTGAAATTGAAGCAATTGTAGAATACGTCACAGAAAGAAATACAACCTTAGAGATTTAGCTTCTTCATTGTAATATTTTGCATCATCTAGGACAATTTTGGTTTGAATCCTTTTAATGTTGTCTCAATAAGGAGTTATAGAATTCATGACTTCCTTTTATGGCCCTTCAAGACCTAGGAAGACATCAGACAAGAGTGGAATTTCATCTTTCCTTTCCCATTATAATATGCCATATGGATATACCCAATATTTATGAATACTAGCATATGGAACTCAGATACTAAAAATCTCTATCATTGCCTAAAACCAGGCTTGTAAGAACTACTCCGAAACAAAAACATATGTTTGAAGATATTCTCATTTACCTGTTTACATCATCAAAGTTAAGGTAACTAAAGGGAATTCTCGAATAACTAAGCCCAAGTATACTATAACTCAGTTTTGGAATTTTGCTTCCAGTTACAATGAAGTAACTCAGAATGCATTAACTTTCTTACCGTAAGCAATTAGAAAGCCAGATAAAATATTAATATATGAAACATCTCTTTTCAGACATTGTTCAACGAACAGCCCATTTACCAACACTATTATTAAATTATCATCTTTTCCCCTTGTGTTGAAACAAGCTGTGTACCTTTAATTTTAATGCCTTTAACTCAATATTTATTCATTATTGAATACAACATAAAAACTGTAACAGATACTCCTTGACTTTAAGAAGTTCATAACCGACTTGGGTAGATGAAATAGATATGTACAAAATAAAAAGCAGTATAAGACCATAATGAGAAAGATGATGTGGTGCAGGATATAAAATATGAATTATAGAGTCAATATACACTATACACTTTTTCTCTTTTCAGTGATTTCTGAAAGAAGGGAAGTAGATGAGCCCTGACATTGCCTGATCATTTTGCATGAAAGTTTCTAGGTTGCAACACAGGGAGGGGAACCCAAACAGTTCTAATTTTAGTGAGTCCAAGGCAGGCATAATTTGTGGAATAAAATACCAGAAAGAAAAGAGGTACAGAAGAGAAAGCTCTGGAGATCCGAAGACGAATCCTGCCAACTTTGCATGAGTATTGATGTATGCATATATGTATGGTTACTACCACAACCAAGGAAAGAACCACAAGAGAGGAGTGGCCAAAATAGTTTCTGGCGGTCACAAGAGTCTGGAATACTTTAGGATTTCCATAAGTCAGAGAGGAGAGATCACCTAATTCACAGAGCATTGGTTGGAGTCCTCAGAAGCTTACTGCCTTGCTAGACCAAATTAGCCTCACCCTGAACTCACTGTTACAGAGCTTGAAAGCAACTCTCAGAAGCATCTAGCTAATTCAAAGTAAATTAACTGCATCCCCCAAATAATCTGACATTATAAAGAGGAAGATAGAAAAACTCAAGACCTAAAAAGTGTAAAATTCAACGTTTTCAACAGTGAATTAAAAAATTATCAGGTAAGCAAAGAAGTAAGAGAAATAATGCCTCCCAAACAAGAGAGCAATCAAATAAATTAACAGAAATGACAGGTGACATAATTAGTAGACAATAACTATAAACAGCTATTACAAATATACATCATATGTTCAAAACATGATGAAAAAAAGTTTTTAAATTTTTTTAAATGCAAATCAATCAAACTCTAAAGATGAAGAATACAAACTCTAGAGATTAAATGAGAAATATACTGGATAGGATGAACAGTGAATTACACATTGGTGAAGAAAGGAGAACCAAAGTTGAAGAAACAGGTATTGCCCAAAACAAAACATAGAAGGAAAATAATGTTTAAAAAATAAAATACTATTTTTATCTCTGTGACCTAAGAGATGATATTAAAAGTCCAGCGGTTCTCAACCTGTGGATCGCGACCCATTTAGGGGTCAAACGATCCTTTCACAGGGGTTGCCTAAGACCATCGGAAAACACATATCAGACATTTACATTATGATTCACAACAGTAGCAAAATTACAGTTATGAAGTAGCAACGAAAATAGTTTTATGGGGGTCACCACACCATGAGGAACTGTATTAAAGGGTCGCGGCATTAGGAAGGTTGAGAACCACTGGTCTAAAATATATGTAATTGGAGTCCCAGAGGTCGAGTCAGAAAACAATGAGAAAAATAATTGCCAAAATTATTTTCTATTTGACAGCAACTATCAACCAAAGATCCAGAAACCTCAGCAAATCCCAAACAGGAAAAGAGATCAATAAAACTATGTCAAGACACAGCATAAACAAATTGCTAGAGTAAACAGTAATAATGAGAATATCTTAACAGCAGTCAGAGCAAAATGATACAAAAACGACCAAGCTCTGAGTCAGAAACTACGAAAAAGAGAAACCTTTAAACACTAATATATATATATATATATATATATATATATATATATATATATATATAAATAAATAATTAGAATTCTACTTCCATTGAAAAATACCTTTCTAAAAGTGAAGTAGACTTACAAAAGCTGAGAGAATTCATTGCCAGCAGACCTCTACTACAAGAAATATTAAAGAAAATTATTCAGATAGAAGAAAATTCTGTCTGATAGAATTTTGGATCTGAAATATGAAAGAAAAACACTGGGAATGGTAATATATAGGTAAATATAAAAGATTTTTTTTTAATTTTCAAAATTTATTTTAAATATAATTGAATGATTAGAGCAATAATGATTATGGATTGTGAAGTTCATAATATATATGAAACTAAACTATGCAAAAACAAAGTACAGGAGGCAGTTATGAAATTATACCATTGTAAGTTTCTTAAAATATATGTAAAGTAATATACTATTATTTGAAGTTTGAGTGTGGTAAGTTAAAGATGTATTGAATATGTTGTAAACCCACTTAAATGAAATAACAACAACAAAAAAAGAATAGCTCATATACCAGTAGTGGATATAAAATGAAATTTAAAAATACTGAATCAAAAGAAGGTATAAAAAGAGAATAAAGAACAAAGAATAGAAGAAAAGAAAGAAAATAGCATAAGAGCACATTAAACATCATTAGTCATTAGGGAAATGCAAATTAAACTCACAATGAAGTACTACTGAATACTTTCTCCAAAAGCTAAATTTAAAATGCTTCACTTGCAATATGAACTTTTGGTGAGGACTTGGATCACTAGAACTCTCATACATTTCTGGCAGAAATATAAAATTATATAATCACTTTGGAAGGTAATTTTTACGAAGTTAATCAAACACTATTCAATTAAGCAGTTCCAATCCATAAATCAATACAAAGACTTGTACTCAGATATTCATAGCAGCTTCATTCCAATTTATTCTAAATTGGAAACAATTAAAATACTCATCAACTGGTTGGTGAGTGGAAAAATAAAATTGTGATACACCCAAACCATGAAATACTACTCAACAGTAAAAAATTTTTAAAAATTAAAAAACAAAAGAACCAAGCTACTGACACATCTAATAATGTAGATGAATCTCAAAAGCATTATGCTAAATATAAGAAGCTAGACACAAAAGAGTACTTACTATATGTTTCCACTGACATAACATTCTAGAAAATGCAAACTAGTACAATGACAAAGAGATTAGGGATCTCTTTGGTCTAGGGGTAGAATACAGACGATAAGAGTAGAAACTGTGGATTTATGCCAAAGACACATAAGGAATATCTGGGGCAATGAAAATTTTGATTGTGGTGGTTCTTACAGAATTTATATACTTGTTAAAACTTGTCAAATTGTACATTTTAAATGTGTGCAGTTTATTGTGCATAAATTGTACCTCATTAGGGCTGTTTTTAAAATTGAAGTGAAAGCAACGGAAATAAAACAGTGTCAATATTTAATCAGTCATAGGAATACCATTCCTTAATTATCACTGATGTGCATTCCAAACCCAGCAAATGCTATGTTTACATCAGAGAAATACTGAGAGCGCAGGTCAAGTTAGAAATAAATGCATGAAGTTTCCTAATTGGTAAAGGCCCACTCTATCTTGTAAAGCAATGTTCTAATTCTGGTTTTGTTTAAAAAATTGCTTACTAAAGTCCTGAACACATTAATCTATAAACTCTTCTAGAGAAGGACATTGTCACATCACATTCTTCTCAGAGCACATTAGAAAAAAAAATCAAATGAGTTATTTGTTGAATGAGTAAGTGATTAAATCAATGAGAGTAAATTTCTGCGAATTTATGATCCCAACACATCTCTACATATTATTCATTTCTTGTAGGAAATGCTATCTATTCATCCTTAAACATAGAAAAAAATCATTCATCTGAGCACCACAGATTAAAATTTTTTTTTTCTAATGTGGGTGGTTCCCTGACTGGGAATCGAACCCAGGCCGCAGCGATGACAGCACCATAGCCTTAGCCCCTAAAATTTTGAAGAATTTGTCCAAGCAAGCCTCAGGTTTATCTTTACATTCTTGGAAATTTTTCATATGGCAAACATGGAGGTGATTTCCAGTTTTATTTTGGATGTCATTTCAGAGTTTATAATAGCTCTCTCCTCTTATCCCTCTGAAACTTGCTTTCTGTTTTTTCCATGGGCTTATCCACCTCCACCCCCCACTAAATGCTGAAATTGTACAGGATGCCATCATTGTCTATCTTCCCTTGTCATTCTACATAATCTTCCTGGGAAGCCACATGATTCTAGTAATTTTAACTCTCAGATGATGCCAAAATTCTATCACCAATACTCACCTCTCTCCTGAGCTCCAAAAAACACCTTGCAGATAATCACGCCATAGCCCAACCAAACATTTTTTTCCTCTGGCTATCTCTGTTTTACTTATTGGAATTTCCTTCTACTCAGTTGACCAACCAGAAACTTATAAGTCATTCCTAACACCTTCCTCTCCCTCATCTTCCCGTATTCAATCTCACCAAGTACTAGTATTTCTATATTCTAGATATTTTTGTAGTCCTTCATTTCTGCATCAGACACAAACCTCATGTGTGTCTCTCATCAAATTCTCTCAAATGCTTCCTTCCTTCCTATGGCTCCAACAGCATCCCAGCCTGAACCAATATCTTGTCCTTAAAGTGGTAAGCACAGGCCAGAGTAGACCATGTGCAAGTCCAGAGTTTCAGGGTGTCTGCTGCTTCCAGACTTGGATGGAACACGACACTATAGCTTATGGGATCTGGCTTCTTACAGAGATGCCGTATTGAAAGAGCTGGATAACGCAACTCAAAAGTATGCTAACTCTCTATGGTAGTGGTTCTCAACCTTCCTAATGCCATGACCCTTTAATACAGTTCCTCATGGGGTGGTGACCCCCATAAAATTATTTTTGTTGCTACTTCATAACTGTCATGTTGCTACTGTTATGAATCATAATGTAAATATCTGACATATGTTTTCTGATGGTCTTAGGCGACCCCTGTGAAAGGGTCATTCAACTCCCAAAGGGGTCGCAACCCATAGATTGAGAACTGCTGGTCTATGAGGTAAAAACAGGAGAGAGGAGGGATCCAGGCAGACAAATTTACCTTCCTTTTTCTCTTGAGGAGTTATACTCTAGATACAGTGTTTGCTTGTACCCTGTCTGGAAAAGTTCAGTATGCTGAGCAATACACCTGCCGACTGGCCTGCTGTTTCCCTTCACAGCTTGCTGAAAGCAGTACACATCCCAGTGAGCTATCCCTTGTCATCTGTTCACATCTAGCCATCACGGTAACTCATCATGCACATTATACAGAGCCTGACATGTAATATGCACTCAATAATGGAAGCTATTGTTATAATACTATGATATTTTATAACCCAAGCAGGCAATGCTATTATTCTTTTTCTTTCTTATGAAGCCCAAGGATTGTCTAAAAAATGACATTTTTTATGTATTGATTTGTACTCATTTTATTAAATATAGGCCAAACACAGCTTTTATAGAAAAAATCTGGAAGAAGAAACCTAAATGTCATTAGTGATCTTTTTATGATGGTGATCTTCTTGTGATGTCATCGTTTAATATGTTTTTCTAAAACTTTTACATTTTTCTGCAACATGATATTCATAATCAAAATAAGATTAAACTGTTAAACATCTGTTGTTACAAAAGCAATAAGGTAAATAAATGATAACTAATAGCATTAATAAATAGCATGAGTAATCAATTCCAGTTTTATTTAATGAGATGGTTGGCATTTTAAGATAGCCTGAGTAGTCCTATTGCAAGTTTTGGTAAGATGGAGTTCTAAAAAGAGCCTGCCAACACCATCATTACCAAAATAGCCTGAAGAGCTTGAGGACTCTGACTTGGGAAATCCTAAAGGTGCTTAAGTCTAACATCTTACGTAAGATTTGAAACCTGTCCTTATTAATGAAAAACAAACCACATCTATTAAAAGCTAATATACAACTCTGGGCTAGTTCTAGTAATTTCTTTAGAAAAATGGGTAGAGTCTCAAAAAAGTGATTGTTTTTGTTTTTGTCATCTGTTCTGTTACCTACTTCAATAATGATTTTTTAAAGACTGTCCAGATGTCTGAAGTCATTAAAATTGTTCAGCATATTAAACAAGATACTTCTCAGATTCTTGATATAAGCCTTAAGCTGGGTGACTTTAATAGGTGATCTCTAAGTGTGGTGTCTGTCTCCACTTTCCATTCTAAGATTAAATAAGTCAGTAGAAGAAATGATGGCACCAAGGCCATCCGGATTAGATGTTCTTATGCTGAAAAGCCAACATTTATTTCCAGGTTTTTACATACTTAAAAATTCTATCATTTTTTCTTTTGGGGACTAAATTGAGGCTGACAACAGATTGAAATGTAAGCTACGTAAGCATCACAGAATTATATAGCTGAAATGCACACCTACAGCAAGTCACAGCAACAGAAAATGATTTCATCACATTGTTCACCCCTTCACATAAATATCACAGTAGGTTTTTATGTCTCAGTTCTTCGCTTGCTCTGCCTTAATCCTATTTGCTCTCCTTTTCAACTTTACTTAATTCAGACTGTATTTAATTCACAAACTGAAGCAGAACAGGTCTCCTGTGCAAAGCTGCCCCACACACCAATCTGACAATAGGTCGCTGCTATAGACTGAACCCCGAGTTTTAGTTGCTGCCGTGGAATCTCAGTGACTTTTGCTTTCTTCCATTATCTTCCTAACTGAAATAAAAGTAAATGTGAACATTACTAGTTGGTGAAATCATGTGTCTATTAAAGAAAAGAAGCGAAGAAATACTGTACCCTTCCCAATTTCTTAAGAAACAACGAAACTCTAACCACAGAAAAATAAAAAAAAAGAAAGCCCCAAAGAGGGAACAAAAATTGTGAAAAAAAAAACTTTTCAAAGTGCCCAATCTCTAGGAAAGGTAAAGCATTCTACAACCAGGATTTTATTTTGAAATACCTTTTTTGGGTGGCATCCTGGAGACGTCCTGTCAGAACGACTCAACCACTGGCTGACTTGGAGAAGAAGGATGACAGGATGAAGAGAGAAATGTTTCAGGCTTGGTCCAGCACATGCACACACTTCTGCCTGTTGCTGAAAGTACTCCCTGGTGCCATTTCACAGTCTGAAATATAAGAAGGTACTAATTTCCTCACCATTAAATTTTCATGAATGTTTACTTTGCCATTTAGGGATGGAGTACCCGGGTCAAAAGTGCTGTATTTAGGGCTCATGTTTGAAATAAAATTAAACTCATCATATAAGTCCTATTTAAAGCAAATCTGCTTCATCCCACTCTACATGTTTTTGCCTGTCTCATTTTAAATATCTTCCATTCTAGGGCTTGATCCTAATTACATATCCTGAAGGCAGTGTGAGTGCATTCTTAAAAAGATGAGAAATGCTGACCACTAAGTATACTTGGTAAACTAAATGATTAAATACAGAATATACTCCTATACTTGGAGTTTGGGTTTAAGCAGTAAAGCTATAGAGCAGGCCTGGGCAGCCTTTTTCAGGGCAAGGGCTACTTCTCCAAGTGTCACGGTCTGCTAGCTATTTATTTTATTATTCAGGCAGTCACCCCCAAATTGCTGGGTGGTCCACCCCTGAACAGCGATCCATGTCTTGCCCAGCCCTACTATAGAGCATTCAACTTAGCAATCAGTCTCCAACGTGGGGAAAGCTAGAGACATTGTAATCATTTTCTCAACTTCTCTGAAAATAAAACTTGCTATAAGAGAAAATTGCTATTTTTCTGGGCAAATTTAAAAAATTTTTTTCTATAAAATTTCTCATAGGAAAGTAGTCATCTTTTCTTATAGTGTTATAAAATATTCCCATCATTTAAAGAACGAAAAGGACAAAAAGCGCTGAAATTTAATGTTGCAGAATTGGCAGCCTTTTGGAGCATGAGGACACTGGCATTCTCTGGTTACTTTGGTGATAGCCACTGACCCTGGCAAAAGGAAGCAGTGTTTTGAAATGGATCCTGGTGGCACATTTACACCAGAGTAGCTTTTGGCTGCACAAATGGATTTGTGCACAGATCTGACCCTTCTAAAATATAAACGCTAGCATGTAGATTTTACCCAAAGTAGTGTGTAGCACACTCGGAATTATGACTTAAACCAAAGCTCTGTCACACTGATGCTCACGGAGTTTTTTCCTATTTGGACACTAGATCTTGACTGTAATAATAAAATAGGCTAGAGCTGGTACGAGTGCTTATATTTAACAATGCCCAGAGTAGTTCTTTAATTTGGGAATTTATAGAGAGATTAAGAAGTTTTGCTGCAAATCATTGAAACTGTACTCTAAAGTAAGAAGAGCATGAAATTTAATTTATACTGTTATATGTAAATATAAAAATAACTCTAAATACTCCTCTGACAAAAACTGTAATAAACATATGAATAAATAACAAAAGTTGCCTTGCAAGCCTTGTATCCAGAAAATTATAAAAGCACTACTAAACAAAATATTAAAGACAGAAGCCATAAAATAGATGAATTCAACTACCTTACAAAATTTCTATTCATCAAAACATGTTTTAAATAAACTTCTAAAACTAGAAGGTATGTCAATTCACAGAGCACTTTGTAAAAGTATAAAAATAAAGAACTTCTACTTATCAACAAAAAGATAAGCACCCCAAAAGGAAAAAAAGCAAAAGACCTGAACAAATACTTCACACATAAAGATATAAAATGACATGTAAATCAAGGAAAAAAGAGAAGAAAAATAAACAGCAATTTTACAGCAGGAATCACAGAACCCATAGACATATAAAGAAAAGACCAATCTCATCTACAGGAATGCAAATCAAGGCCACTAGCAGTATGGATATGTTGGTTCAAAACCTTGGGCATTCCCTGGGTGAAATCTGAAACTGGCCCTCATACACAGAGAGCTGGGAGGGACAGAAGAGAGAGGCAGACCTCTCTATATTGGTAGGTGGCAAATTTAACAAGCAGGGGAACTTACATACAAGGCTTGTCTTGAGCAGCAGCAAGGTGAGTAGGTCTCCATACTGCCCGCTAGAACCTTTAAAATTTATATAGAGGCCTTAATGTGTTCAGTCATGTATGACTGTGTCCTTGAGGCAGTTTCTCATGTGGGGAAGGCAGACAGAATGTAATATTCCAAGGACAGGAGATGAGGTAAGGAGCCTCCAGTTACCCAGATTGCCTGGGTCAAGCTCGAGGTTCAACCACTGGTCATGTCCTCTTGATGACCTCCTCCAACATTCCATCCCTTGTGACTGGCTCTTACAATCTTACATGCCCCCCACCCCCACCTGCCACACTGGGCCCTGAGCAAGGAGTTTCATTACCATGGCGCTGGTTCATTGGCTGCTATCTGGCTGCATTAGAGGTAGATACCATAGCAACAATGTAGGCACATGCAAAAGAAAACACAGATTAAAGTGACAATTTCCAAAAGAAATCATTTTTTTCATTAAGATTCCCATGATCTGAGCCACTGATTTATTAAGTTCCCTAGCCTGGGGGTAAAATCACTCAGGGTATTTATTCACTTGTATCCTCATGTGCTTTAATAAAGATGATATACTAGCAAACTCATCAGGTATAAACACACAACATTCTGCTTAGAAAATGGCACAGATGCCTCCTTGAAAGGCAGTAATAATGTCCAAAGCCATTTTATTTTGGAGGAAAACTTTTCTCATGGGAGACTTTTCAGTATTCAGTAAGGACTGGCCTTGCTAGCCATCATATGAAACTTGTTGGGTAAATGTATTAAGGGCTTCTATGTGTGCTATAATGTCCTCCATGCCAATGAAGTGGGGAAAGATTGTGGCAGATGATCAGTTGTACCAGTGGAAAACAGAATGTGCCCATCTGGACTTGAGGAGAAGGAGGTAAGCAACTTTTGTTACTATGTGCAATTGGCCCCTTTTACTGATGTATAGAAGGAGAACAGAAACAGATCTCCAGCTACCACCCCATGACGTATTGCAGGACTGTGCAAGTAGCCTTGGTGAAGCATTTGAAAGGTCCATTGTTGACCCTCTCTTGTGAGGACAAATTGCCCTTGTGACTCAGTAGCTTGGGTATACTAAAGAAAAGCATTTGCTAGGTCTAGTACAGCATGGTACATTCCTAAGACCGTGGCCAAAATATCTAAGATGGTGGCAATGTTGAGCACAGCTGCATGGCTGTTTAATTCTCCATAGTCTATAGTCATTCACCATGAGCCATCTGGCTTTTTTACTGGTCATACGAGGCTCTTGAAAGCAGTAGGAGCAGGGAGTACAATGCCCACTCAGTGAAGTTCTTGGATAGTTTATTCTATTTCTTTGTGTCCCCGGACAATTTGTACCATATGAGAGTTACTGCTATTTGCTCAGGTCCCCAGTTGGCATTTCCTCTTAGCACTGGTTTGATCACTCTTTCCAAGAGGCAGAATTCACCCACAGAGGTTTACAAAGTTTGACCTTGTAGGATGTCAATGCCCAATATGTTCATAATCATTAATATTCTTTTTAGACTTTCCCTTCTGGGTTCCATAAGACCAGGGGCACCTCATCTTTGATCTCTAGATTCCACTTCATTTGTCATCATGCCTGTATGAAAAGACAGTATCAAATAATAAACATAGTTGCCTTCCTAGTACTACAACTCAGTGTCATTCTCAGTAACTGTCATGTAACTTTGATAGGCAGATTCTTTAAGTGGAAAAAATATAAGCTTCAGAGTCAGCCAAACCTAGGTTCAAATTTTCAGTTCTGTCACTAACCAGTTCAGCGTCCTTGGAAAAACTGCCTAATGTCTGTAAGACTCCCTTAGAACAAATGGTGATCGTAAAACACACCTGATAGGACTGTTTGAATTTAAACGATGCAGTGAATATATCTGACATATAGTAGTGGCTCAATCAATAGTAGACGTTTTTCTAGTCATATTTCCGTTCCATGTATATTTCCACCACATGTGTATTTCTATTCCACATATGTTTACATTATAATAAATATTAACAAATTCAAAGGATTTGATTCTTATGTCTACTTTACTTTGCACCATCAAAGCAAAGAGAGAAGGTCAAGCGTACTGTCCACATACTTGTTGCCTAAACAAAATATTTCTTTTAAGTAAATCTTAGAAAAGAATTAGTTCTAATCATAGCTAAGAAAAGAAGGCCTGTATTTTCCAAAGGCAAGAAAAATAAGGTTCTCTGTAAAAGCACACATAGTCTAACCATCTACTGCTTAATTTTTTTTTTGTTTGCCCCATTAATATTATTGCTGAAGGTATTTGGAGACCTGAAATTACTATAAATAAAAGTCCTCCTATCCCTGATGGCAGAAGAAAAGAACTTTTGGAATATGCTCTACTTTTCATTTCTAAAAATGTAGTATTCACTTGGGCCACACTAAAGAAGCATGTGAAATCTGCTCCGTGAAAATCCCAATTTAAACTGGTGGTTATGTTCAGCACTAGTGCACGTGTATGCACTCACACACATGCACAAATGTGAAAGCTCACACACCTGAAACCTCTGAGACTTGCTTCTCCTGTTAGTCACACAGCCACAATTCATATGTGCCTTCTATGTGTCTTCCCTGAGGCTAAAAGGCATTTGTATCCATCTGCCAACCAGATAAACTCAGACAAAAAGTCACTAAGACTACACAAATGCAGATGGCACAAATATTTGTGCAGAATTTCCCTTTATCCTTACCCTAAACCTCCCATAAACTGTTTTTAAGTCCCATACGTGCAGTTTTCGTTCTGATGACAATACAGACTATCTCCCCTAAGACTTCGGATTCTCAGGCCTCATTCCATGCAACTCTACATGATTAAATGTAGAATGTGAAGCCCCTAGTATAGTGCTAAGTTAAAAAACATGCTCAATACATAAGTATTTTGTTTCTACCTTTCCCAAACCCCTCTGAGGACTCACCATATTGTCCACACCCCACAGTTCCTTCCACAGAGAATCGAAGTTATTGCCCCAGAAAGGGCTTCTCAGGTGCTGAGTAATGCCTATTAATGTTCTATTTTAGACGTTTCTGGTATCCAAAAATATAAAGAAGTGCTTAATAAAGATTTTCAAAAATAATAGTACATTTTAAACTTTTAGAACTGACAAAAGAATGTTTGTAACTGCAACATACTCTACAGTGACATTTACAAGGTAACTACAGAGTTTGTAAAAAGATGCTACAGCCAGTATAATCCAGGAATGCAACAGGCATTTAAAATGCACATCATCTTGCAAATCTATTAATTGTGTTTTGTGTGTAACGTCTCATTTGGAAGTGACATTTGAAACATAAATTTCAAGTCCTTTGAAATGTAAACTCTTCATTAGAAGGCCTTATTCCCATCCTCATCCTAGTGCTTGCCTCCATGCATCTGTGAAAAAGAAACCACAGGCAAATAATAAAGGAGATGAGGTAAGAGTCCCCCTGAAAAGAAGTGGGGAAGAGAGGCTTAGAGGAGCCTTTAGAAGCCATTATAGCAAGATCAATTCACAGGTTGAACCGAGAAGAATTCCTCTCCACAAGCCCCTAGCAACACATTCATTGTCACCAAGGGGGCCTTGACCCTACTTGGATAAACAGAGTCCCACACCGGTCTCCCAGGACTGTGAACTGGGATCCTGGACAAGCAGGCCGATGAATCAGCAGGCTAACACTAGAATAATCTCCCCCAGACGTCTCCGGCAAGAGAAAACTATCTCTCCTGCAGAGATGCCTCAAGAGTTTATAACTTTTAAACTGAGATTGTTTTTCTGAAATAATTACAAGGCACCAATGAACACTGAACCCTGGGTAAGACTTTAAATATTGAACTATTTTAATTGCAAGAGAAATAAACATGAAACAATTTAAACTGATTATAATGATATACACACACAGAGTAATGTATTTATAACTGGAAACTGCGGGTTAAAGTGAAACACTAAATAGACACCAGGAAATTATCTATTTATGTTATTGTGAAATTATAGGGTTCAAGACATGATGGGATTGTTCCATGGGTGACTGAATTATAGAAAAAGAATCATATACAGACAAATGGTATGGAGAGAGCCAACCTGATGTCATAAAATAGCATGGGTACTGGTACCCTTCTCCTCTCTGCCCTCCTCATTCTGAAATCTGGCTTCTGCCTGCATCCCTGATTAGCTCACCATTTCCCTGAAACTATTTATGCCAACGATGTGAGTTCATCGTTACTAAATCTAAGGAACCCTTTTGAGTCTTTGTCTTACTTGACCCTCCTCCATAGTATTTGACTCTAGAAAACAATCCTTCTTTCTGCGTACTCTCATACTTGACTTCCTTGGCTGTCATCTGATCATGTTGTCTACTCTTTCTCAGTCTCCTTAAATACTCCTTTCTTCTTGGTCCCTTCAGTGTTGTTATTAAAGGTACCACTGAGTTCTTTTTTTCTTTCTCAATACACATTATCTCCCTGGGGACTTCATCCATTCAAATAACTTTAAATGTTTTCTCCTTGCTAAAGAACTTCCTATATACTTTCCTGAGCTACAGACCTATAGAGCCGACTCCCCACTGAACACCTGTATCAGCTATCTATTATTGCACAACAAATCACTCTAACAGTGACTCAAACAATGACAATTGTTTATTTTACTTATGAGGGGGGACCCAAAAAAACGGAATTATCTTCTGGAGGGCAGGTCCCTTGTAATACAGGTGTCTACCCCTAGGTGAGTGTTGTAGGAACCCATCTGCATCAGGGTTCCCACTGGCATTGTTGTGAGAGACTGTGTTTGGCTTCAGTAAACTTGTTTTGGAGACTCAATTAGTTTGCCCATTCCATGACGGGTGATTCACACGAACAACACGCAGCATGGCAGCGCACCTGCCCAAGTCGCACTGAGTATTCAGCGGTTCTTGACCACAATGGCACGACCCCCTTGCCCCACCCTCCCTATTCACACAATCTCACCTGAGTGACTTCTTTTTTGTTGCCACTGTGGAAAAGGTGAAACAAAATTGGCAGAAGCACTAAAAGGCATCAAAATTGATGAGTTCAAAAACTGTTTTGAGTATGAGAAAGCATCTCAATAGGTGTATCATATCAAATGGAGAATACTTTGAAGATGCCTGAAGTTTAAACATGTAAGAATAAATACACAATTTTTATAAATAAATTCCAGGATTGTTTGGGTCCCCCCTTGTTTGAATCTGGAGGTCAACTGGATTCAGCTAGGCGGTTCTCACTGCACACAGAGCTCTCATGCCACTATGGTGAAACAATGGCTGGGGCTGAGATGGTCTCAGAGTCTTCTTAATTCAAGTATCTGTCTCCCAGGTTAGAAAACTTGAATAGCTGGAGACCTGAACTCTGGGCAATCTTTCTATAGATGTATGTATTTGGTCACTCCATGTGGTGACCTTTGGATTGCCAGACTTCTTATATGACAGCTGAAAGTTCTGAAAAAAGATGTATGTTTAGAATGGAAGTTCTCATGTCCAGAACTGATCTGACATTCACAAATAGGCCATGTTACTCTCTTATTGAACACAGCCTCATGGGACACCAGCCTCAGACAAAGTTACTCTAAGACCATAAGATGAAATAAAACAAGGTCACTTCATAATTTTGTATAAGCACAGACAAAACAAAGTCGCTCTAATAGTGCTTGTACCCACAAACTATCCAACCATAGAATTACCCCCACTTTTTCTGATAGTAGCCAATCTAGTCCAAATCCTGGTTTTCTTAAACTTTTGTCTAAATCACCCCAACAAAGCCCAAAGCCTATAATAAGTTCTTTCTAGCACCTTAAGAAACCCCCTATGGTTCCCCATGATGTATGTTCTCCTTGGCTCTAAGTAATAAATCAGCTTATTTAACTGTGAGTGTGTCCCTCGTAAGCTTTGATTCAAGGGCACTGACAGCTCCCCGAACAAGTGTCTCCAGAAAAACTAGCATAGCATTCTCTAAACTAGATTTTACATCATATAGTGTCACTTCTGCCACATTCTGTTTTTCAAGATCATCACAAAGTCCCATCCAGATTCAAGGGGAGGAGATGAAGGCTTCACCTTTTGAAAAAAGGAATGTCAAAGAATTTGCAAACACGTTTCAAAACCACCACAACATCTGTATTTAGATGACCCACAGGCACTCAATACTCTTCATTTCCAATATCAAACTCACAATCTATTCTGCTTTTACAAGTGTCTCCCCAGTATCTGCTCAGTCCCACCTGTCCCCAGGATTTAACCAGCTCCTCTCCAGGTCATCCTACCATTGGCCAGTTATTTCATCCGTCACCAAGTTGGTTTTGTAGGCACTCGCACTTGAGTCACACATACAAGTGCTATATCATCAGAACGCACTGGGGGTCAGTGATGGATTTCGGCAGTAACACCACGTGTGCCTGCTCCCTGTGGTCCATAGGTAGCTGTGACAACTGCTACCTACAAACCACCAACAGTGGAGAAAACAGCTCAGTATTGGTTCATAATTGAGTTGGTGTGATTTATTAGCAGTAGCCAGAAATAGGCTACTATTACATTATACCCCCACTTTAGGGTGGCCTCAAAGAAGAAAGATAAAGTGAAATCTTCTTAGTGGGCCAAACAAAGAGTAACATACTTTGTTGTCCACATCTTATGGAAGAAAAGACCAGATCCTCAAATATACAAGCTTTTAACCGTAGTGAATGTCTTGACCATGTGGATAGGAACTTGGAAGAAAATAAAATTATGAAGGTCAGAGAAAAGAAAGTTTAGAAAAAAGTTATATGGATGAACCTATAGGAATAAACACAAAGCTGATCTCACATCAATGCCCACTAAAGAACATCTACTACAGAGAGCACTCTCAATGACCACGTGAATCATCCTGTGACTCTTGGCTAGCCTCCCTTTTCAGGTACCCCAGTGCCTATGCAACAAGCCCATAAATAGTGTTCACAGCACTGAATAGAGGCTATGCTGGTCAAACAATATGGGTTCCCTCTCACAAAAGATGATCTGGCTGCTTCCAGCCAGCTTGGAGACAAATCTGCATGTGGCTGAACACTGTCCTTCAGGATATAATAAATATACAAGGCTCATCACTGATGCATGACTTTCTCTCCAAAAGCTGGACTACATGAGACCAGGATAAATACATAAGGGGTAAATAGAGGATTGACCCCTATATAGAGTGACATTTCTACCAAGAAACATATTAATGTTCTCACTGAACTGAAAGCTGCAATTATAAACTGGTTTTTTGGGTTCCACAAGCCAGTGAACCAGCAAGCAAAGAAAGGAATAAATGTATTGGCAGAGGTTGTAATCATGATCTCCTTAAGGAGCTAGGATTGCTGTGCAACAGGAGCAAGGAAGAACATGTCTAAAACCCAAGGGATGCATGGAGGCACCTTTGGTACTTCTGTGTTCAGTGATACTAGCAAAAGGACAATTGCAGCAAGTATGAGCCAACGAGGACGAGGCAGAAAAGACAATCTCACACCAGGATCTGGATGCTTTTGCCAAGAAAACAATTGGTAATCAAAACTATATTATTTCATTATAGACTGAATCCTCATTTATTTAACTAGTATTTTATTGTTGAGCTTTTAATTTCTATATCAGTAAAGGTCCAGCTGGGAGACAGAAACCATGACAGTTTTATTCAAACAGGGAAAATTTAATAATAAAACTTAACTACCAAAAACAGTAAAAGAGAACTCTAAGGGTCCAGATATCACAAATTAAGAGTGGCTACTACCTCTACACTGAGAGAAAGGGATAATAAAGGAACTAAGGACTGGGAAAATCCCTCTATGCCCCAAGGCTGATTCAAACTACTGCAAGGGAGGTGTGGCTACCACAGGGAGCCTGCAGTGGCAAAGAAACTTGACTGCTGGCACTTGTCTATAAAAGCAGCTCATCATCACTGGTGGGTGTGGGTGGATGGGAGCTGGTCTGCAGGAGAGACCTGTCTTTGTGGTTGGTGTAGGTGAACTGGGGCTGATCTGTAGAAGTAGTGCAACATGGCTGGTGGGTATGGACAAGCTGCTGATAGGGAGACATGGCCTGAAGGTGCAGCTCAAGCTCCTCCTTAAGGGTGATGGGCTTCCATAGCATATATATGAAGGACTGGAACCTAGAAGAGAAGTGTTTTCTTGCAACTATTGCACTGTAATGCCCTCTACTAATGAAACAATATCCCACCAGCAGGCATAAGAAATGTTTATAGGGTTCAAATACAGTAACATAAAGCAAGGCAAAGAAGGGTATATTTGGAGATCAGAGACAATAAACTGATAACTGGTACCTTGCAAGTTTTTAGTGTTATAACTAAAACTATTATTAACATTTACATATTTCTTCATGGATATCTGATCGTTAATTTCTTTGGTTAAATTCTGAGAAGTGGAATTACCGAGTGAAAAGATTCAAATATTTTAAAAACTTTGGGTAGCATAATAATGAAACTTTTCTATAAAGCGGTGCAAATTTATGTTTGCTCTGGCAGAATGTGAATATATGAAGAATAAGCACACACGAGGCAGTTCTGGGAGGCTGATGTGCTAGAACAAAGCCTTAGTGAGTGATCTTAGCTGACTGCCCAGCTTAGCCAATTCCCGCCCTCTACTTGTTTTCTGTGGCATCTTTCTCTAAGGTCATTTTGGTTTGTTTATTAAAATGGCTATCAAAGCAGAGATAAAACTAAAGTTCTAATACTTGCAAAAAAATTTTAAATGACACATGAGCATATCCACAAGTAATATCTGATTCTTGAAAGAAATGTGATTCACGAAAGCCAAGAGTCATTTGCACATTTTGAAATTAAGGACTTGGAAAATATTCAGGATGTCCCCTCACTAATGTCAAGGTTCTCCTTGCGGAGTTTTTGTTAGGATTATTAATAACATATGTAAGGCATACTGGAAGAGTCAGTAAGTATTAGTTTGGTGCAAACATAATTGTGATTTTTGCATTGTTGAAATTTGCCATTTGATACTACAATACATTCTTTAATAAATGTGGTTATGTTATACATCATTTTAATGTGCATTTCTTGGTTTATTTTTTTGCTAATGACTTATAACTTGCTGTTTATTTTATGTATTATAGAAATGATATTAGACAAAAAACAAATTCGAGCGATTTTATTTGAGTTCAAAATGGATCATAAAACAGTGGAGACAACTTAGAACATCAACAGCACATGTGGCCCAGGAACTGCGAAGGAATGTACAGTGCACTGGTGGTTCAAGAAGTTTTGCCAAGGAGACAGGAGCCTTGAGGGTGAGGAACACAGGGCCGGCCATTGGAAGTGGACAATGACCAGTTGAGAGCAATCATCAAAGCTGATCCTCTTACAACTACATACGTTGTTGAAGAACTCAATGTCAACCATTCTATGGTCATTCAGCATTTGAAGCAGATTGGAAAGATGAAAAAATTCGATAAGTGAGTGCCTCATGAGCTGACCAGAAATAAAAATAATCATAATTTTGAAGTGTTGTCTTCTCTTATTCTATGTAACAATGAATTATTTCTCAATCAGATTGTGACAAGTGACAAAAAGTGGATTTTGTACAACCAGCAATGACCAGCTGTGGTTGGGCCGAGAAGAAGCACCAAAGCACTTCCCAAAGCCAAACTTGCACCAAAAAAAGGTCATGGTCACTGTTTGGTGGTCTGCTGCTGGTCTGATCCTCTACAGCTTTCTGAATCCCAGCAAAACCATTACACCTGAGTGATATACTCAGCAGATTGATGAGATTCATCAAAAACTGCAATGCCTGCAGCTGGTCGTTGTCAACAGAAAGGGCCCAATTCTTCTACAGGCAATTCCCAACCTCACGTCGCACAACCAATTCTTTAAAAGTCAAACAAATTGGGCTACAAAGTTTTGCCCCATCTGCCATATCCACCTGACCTCTTGCCAACTGACTACCGCTTCAAGCATCTCAACAATGTTTTGCAGGGAAAACACTTCCGCAAACAGCAGGATGCAGAAAACGCTTTTCAAGAGTTCGTCGAATCCCAAAGCACAGATTTTTTTACACTATAGGAATAAACAAACTTTTTCTCTTTGGCAAAAATGTGTTGATTGTGGCTCTTGAGCCACTCTTCTTGCTCAAGCCCGCTCCTACCTCTTTGGAGTGTTCTTTCTCTTCAATAAACTATCTCTTTGTTTCACCACTAAAAAAAAAAAAAGTGTTGATTATAATGGTTCCTACTTTGATTAATAAAGATGTGTTTAAGCCTAGCTATAATGATATAAAATTTGGTCTCAAACCACAATTACTTTTGCACTAACCTAGTAGCTTTATTTTCTGAGATCATTGCTATTAAAACTGTTAAGAATCCTAGAGTATATATTTTTCATATGTATTTTCATTTTGCCAAAATTGGTTTCATTAAAAATGTAAATACACTCCTCGTGCTTAAGCAAAAAATATGTTACAGTAAAGTGTTATGATTTGATGATTATTATTACAGATTTGATGGTATTTCTTCCCAGCTTCTTAACAAATACCATTTGTCTCCTTTAACTGCTTTCATTGCAATAAAATCTCAATGCAATGAGCAGAAGTGGAACAGAACAGATATTACTTGATCTTTGAATTTGTCTTTGTTCTCAATACATTTAATTTGTATTACCATTTGGGTACTTATCCTACCTATGTTATAATAAGACATTTGCATTGTATCTTCATCCTAAGAATATTCATGAAAATTAGAGTAAACTATAGCTAGCATTGTGTTTTGCATGTATAATTTCCTTAAAAACCAGGGGCTACAAACACAAATGCTTTCGTGGGCTAAGCATGTATTACAAACTAATGAAGCAGAAATAATTTAAAATAATAGAAATCCATGGGAGACACATAAAATTGGAGAAAGTATATCCCATCTAAAGACATTAAAATAAAAAATAAAATAAAATAAAAAAGTAAAGTGATAAAATAATGAAATAAAACATACTATTAGGGAAAAAAATCTACAAGCTACATTAGACTCTTACACAGCATGCTTATGACTTCTGTGTGCTGAGTGAACTGAATTAGAAGTTAAAGTAATGTTAAGAAAGAACTAAACATGCAAAACCAAAGGAAACGAGGACTCAGGTCCAAAGCAGAATTCACACTGATTCTAGCTCAGTCTCTATAGCTCCTCATTTTCTCTCCAATACCCTTAGGATTCCATGATGCTAGCACCAACCCCATTTCTCTTCACATCATTCTCCTCAATGCACTACATTTGTGTCCTTTATTTTTATTATGGTAAAACTCACAGAATATAAAATACACCATTTTAACCATTTTAGAGTGTGAAATTCAGTGGCATTCAGTACATTCACAATGTTTTGTAATCATCACTACACTCTAGTTTCATTTTCATCACCCCAAAAAGAATCCCCACCCACTCAGCAGTCACTCCCCATGCCCCTCTCCCCAGGTCCCGGTAAGCACTAGTTTGCTTTCTGTGAGACTTTTATTTTGTTTTCCCTTGCGTAATTCAGCCAATGTACAAAGAAAATCAAAGCAGAGCTCAAGTTTAATAAGGTAGGAAACCAGACATGCAGTTAGGACAAAATAAAGCTCTCTGTCCTGCTCACTGGATTCAAAGTCCAGATTAGAAGTGGGGAAGCTAGTGAGAACTCCCTTTGCTTTACTCAGTCTGGCTAAAGAGGACATCCTCCCACACCAGAATAGGCAGATCTCCTATTCCCTCAGTTTGTAACTGCATTTTAATTACTCTATCTAGTTTTCTTGTTCAATTCTTTTTTTAAAAAAAAAAATATGTTCTAAATTGTATCTTTTTTTAATACAATAAATTTGAAGGTCCAAGCCTAATAAGATCATTTCCCTATAGATGTTTCTTTCCTGTTTTCTATTGGGTGTTTCTCTTCTTTGCATCCTAAGTTGTGACTGATTATACTTTTACCCTTGCAAATATGAGAGTATTTTTGCTTTATGCTTCAAGACAGCTGAAAATGAGTTTAATAGGAGTATGCTTGGTGTTAACATTCACACACTGTCTCTTGTGCCAAAACATTTTTCTTGGCTGCATCAAAATTGTAGATTGCCAGTGTTAGTCTTTGGGAATTATGTGGGGCATTTTGGAGAAGGATCCCCCTCCAAAGCCGAATTTCTCCAAAACAGTCAACTGTCAGCTAGTTACTCCAATGTATCCAAAATACCTCTTGAGGAGTTATAGAATCACAATAATCTACACTGACCAGACTTACGATTCTTAGAGCTCAATCTTTTAGTCACTTATTATCAATCCATGATAAATTCACCTGTACCAAACTGGGCCATTTTTCTATAGGTGTAGGAGATAACTACAAAGCTTTGTGCACACACATGAAGGACCCAGGTTAACTTCAAAATAATGCAAATGTAATTTTAAAACAATAACTATATTTTCTACTTTTGACTTTTTTCTTTTCTTTGGTAAAGATGGCCTTGGTCTAGTTATTGCACATTTTTGGATCTTCTCTGTTCATCTTTAAAATAAAAAAGTTTAACTAGATCAGTAGTTTCCTACCTAGGGTATTACATCTCTGAATAGGCATTCTCTATAGTGTAAAAATTAATATATCTTTCCATTCATATGCTATAATTTCAAAAAATACTTGAATTTTTAGTTTAATAAATATTTGTTAAACAGTATCCTTTGTGTTAAAAATTATAAAATTATGTATGCTAATTATAGAAAATTGGAAAATAAAAGATAAACTAAAATGGTCTGAAAACCTGCCACACAGATACGATTATTTCAATTTCACTGTGTATTCATCTAATTTTCTTTCTATGTATATTTGTATAGACATTATTTTTAGCAAATTGAAATATTCTGTAGCCATGATATTTTATAACTTGTTATTTTACTTAATAACATATCGTAAACATTTTCTTAATTCATAAACTATTTTTCTATAACAAGGTTCAAATGACATTCTTATATATGAGTATGTGTTGTAATTTTTGCATGTTTAGGTTGTTTCTAATATTTCATTATTTTAACAGTGCTGCTATATACATCTATGATAGGATTACATTTATATCTTTGTGAATTAAGAATTGTTATTCTTATTAACATTCAAATTATTGCATCTCTGGATGATGGAAAACCCTTTCTAGTGGCTCCTGAGTTCTTTTGATACAACTCCTAGAGTTTTTTATAGCTTTCCAGTATGATCCGTGTTCCAGGGATTTATTGTATGTGTCTGCTCTATATCTGAAGTCAACTAATTCTCCAAAGAAGACTCATTCCTTTTCCTGGAAATGGTACTCCAAGAATACCATCTGGGCATTAGGGAAGCTTATTGTTACTGCTACTGGCTTGTTAATTGTTGTTAGGTCTTTTCAAGGAACTGAACTAGAAAATAATTTTTTAAGAGAAAAAGCATTATGAGTTTATATTGATGTTTCAAATCCCCATTTATGACAATAAGGTTTTTATCAATTTATTTAATTTTATATTTTTATCTTTTTGTTTACTCTGAAAATCTTGGTTCCCAATAATATTAACGTAATCATTTCATGCTTCATTCTAATATCTGTCATAAACAACTTCACTGCAACCACTTCCTTAAACCAGCTCAACTGTCGTAAACAGTTCCAAGCAAACATTGCTGTAAAGCAGCTGCACTGTTGTAAATAACTTCAGTGCGACCACTGCTGTGAAGCGGGCAGTCATAAATGGTTACAGAGTGACAACAGCTGTGAAGCACCCAAACTGTCATAAATGGCTTACTGTGATCACTGCTGTAAAATAGCCAAACTGTCGTAAACAGCTTCTTACTGAGTTGTATGTACAGTGCTGCCAACACAAGTGCATGGTGGCAAGTTCACGAACTTAACTGTCAGGTTTTGGGAATGACAACAGCTCTGATGGCCATTCCAGAAAGAGTTCCAAAATTTCTTTGAAGGGTGGACTAGGCACTGGCTTTGGTGCACAGCTTCCCAAAGGGAGGACTTCCAAGGTGAGCATAATGATATTCAGCAGTGAGGTATGTAGTACTTCTACTAGGATGAGTTTATGAAATTAATTGTTTGACCTCATATAAATTTTGAATTAGTGTTTTAGATTTCTTCAGATAAATACTCAGAAGTGGAATTGCTGGGTTATATGGTAGTCCTATTTTTAATTTTTTGAGGAACCTCCATAATGTTGTCCATAGACTGCATCAATTTGCAATCCCACCAGCTGTGCACAAGGATTTTCTTTTCTCACATCCTCACCAACACTTGTTGTTTATTGATTTTTTTATGATAACCATTCTTACAAGTATGAGGTGCTATCTCATTGCAGTTTTAATCACATTTTCTCTGATCATTAATGATGTTGAGCATCTTTTTATATGTCTTTTGGCCATCTTCAATATTATTATTATTAATGGTGTAATTGTTGAAAACCATGATTGTTGCAGTTCTTTTACATTTGTTTATATCTCACTAGGGATGTGCAATCAAATTGCCATGTTTTAAAGTCACTTGAAGATTTCTCTTGTGCAGGTTTGCTACCAATTCAATGTATAGTTACATTAATATATTTATTTCTATTTTCTTTTTAGAAATTGTTTTTTTTTCTTTAGTTATAGAAAATAATAATTTGGTTTCAAAGTAAAATCTACTAAAAAATTATACCCAGAGAACTCTTGCTTCTATCCTTGTCCTCTTCATTTCTTCATCTCTATTTGTATATAATACATGAAGAGAGATTGATTGATTGATTTTAAGGAATTGGCTCACCCAGTTGTGAAGACTGGCAAGTCCAAAATTTGTAAGACTAAACTGGAAATTCAGGTAAGAACTGATGGTACAGTCTTGAGGCTAAAGTCTTTCTTCTTTGGGAAATTTCAGTCTTTGCTCTTAAGACTTTCAATTGATGAGATGAGGTTAACCCCCACTTTGGAGGGTAACCTGTTTTACTCAAAGTCTACTAACTTAAATGTTAATCACTTCTAAAAAAATTACCTTCACAGAAACATCCAGGTTAGTGTTTGACCAAACAACTGGGCACCATACCCTAGCCAAGCTGGCACAACATTAACTGTCATGTATATACATATATTTATATATATAAATGTTTGTGTATATATATATATATATGTACACACACACACACACACAAACTCACACTCACACTCTCACTCTCACTCTCTCTCCTTGGGTTATAATGTTCTCTCTCTCTTACTCCTGGCAGTGTATAGATAGAGTCCTTGATCATGGCTAGGGCCCTTTATAGTTTCAAAATTCTGTGAATTTTCTATGCTAGCAAAATATTCCTTTTATAGCAAAGGAATGACTTAGGCAATAAACTCTCTTTCACTCTGGAGTTTCTGATTCCATCTAAGCATCAAACAGTAGGGTCAAAGGAAGACTGGGAAAATATTTTACTAATTTGAGAAGAGTCTATTCCAAATTATTTAATAGAATGATTATTTGATTAAAGGATATGGTTTTTAAAAATCTATACACTGTCTTGGAATCATCATGTTAGAGTAGAAAAGACATTTTTAAAATCACTTAGTACTATTCCTCACTTTATTGATTTAAGTTATGAGATTTTGCCAAGACCACACAGTTTGTGTATATTATAGGTAATTTTATTACCTGGGTTATTAAGATCTAACGTTCTAGAATGCCCTCAAAATTATCTTCCCCCCAAAATATACAAAGGCAAGCAGTGTAAGAGAGTGGTTAAGTGTAGGCTGTGAAATTAAATTACCTGGGTGCAAATTCCAACAGCACCACTTACTGCATTATTTTGAACCAATTAAGTAGCCTCTTCATGCATCAGGTTTTCTTTTTCATCTCTAAAATGAGGATGACAATAATTGCCATACCTCCAGTTTATCAGGAGAATTAAAATAGTAATCCATGTAAACTGTATAGTATTTTGTCTGGCACATAGGAAATACTATTAGGTAAGATTAAGATTAGGTTGTATATTTAATACATTGACTAATTTGGTTCAATTGCACTTCTTTCACTGATATTCAAGTTCAGAATTATTCTAAAATGATCTTTCAAAGGTTGTCAGCCTGTAAATCAGACATGATAAAAGTGTTCACTAGAAAAAAAATGTGTTGTAAAATTAATTTTAAGAAGAATGGAAAGGAATAGAGCTATTTCTCACTGCAGTATAGGAAGCTTACGTGATTCCCTTGAAAACCCTGTAGAAATGACTCCAAAATCACATATAAATAACATCTCATCCATTGTTCTCAAAATTTTTGTTCCCTATTAAGCAGATGATGACTTTAGTTTTGCGGATGGATATTGCTTTAACATCACCATATTTAAATGACAGTGATTAAATTCATTTAGTACACTGTGTATGAATTTCAAAAGGCCTTTATGACTGTTTATCTCATCTTCATATACCTTTAAACTTAATAGCTTTTGTTGCAATAAAGAAGTGATTTTCTAAAGTTAAGCATCTCAGGGCCACTGACAGGCTGTTCAATTGATCAAATTATGTCATCCAGACACATACTTCCATGTGTCCTTGCTCTTCAGCCTATCCACTAATTAATATGTGTGTGTTTGAAGGGATGTGGTAAGACATGTTTCCCCATCATTAAACAAGAACATTAGTTGAGAGAAATATCAGTTCAGTTCAGGAAATACAAATGTAACTTTGTCAAGAGTTTTAAGATAATATGCATGTGGGTTTATTTAAAACTTAAAAGTACAATAACTCATTTTGGAGCTATCCATTTCTCTCCTCCCCCTTCTGAAATGTTAAGGTAGCTAGTCTTAAACACAGAGCCCAGATTACAATCAAAAGAACTAGCTCAGGGGCACATTCCCCAACATAGTTTTCTAGCCATTCATTTTCCCAGCTGTCATTCTTCCTCTCTGTCACCATTAATAAAATGTCTCAGTCTCTCCCAACTACTTAGATAGTAACAGAATGAAATGCTCTGTCTCTCTTTGACTCTTATCTTGTCCAAGCCTGCCTTGTCTTGTGTATAGGCATGCTAATCATTAGAGGGATTCTGCCTGAGGCTTGAATTTTACACAACAGCCCTTCTCATTTTCCCTTCTCTTGACATGAAAGAAACTTGCACTCTACTTTCTTAAGATTGATTTGGGGTACCACTAGGGCTCCCATATTCTTGGATGAGATCTTCTCAATATATAAAACTATCCTTACTCCAAGCTGTGATGTTTTGAGTTTTGGCATTTGGAAGCATCAGGCACACAGACTTTGGACTGGTAACAAGACCTTCATTAATCCCTTATAACTACATTAGCCCACGCCACCCACCCATACACACACACACACACACACACACACACACCACACACACCACACACACACACACACACACACACACACACAGAAAACCCACCCTCTTTCTGTTTTCTAATGTCCTCAGGTTCAGCTATTCATGCCCTACCCCCTCAGCACCCACCACCCACACCTATACCATATTTATATGTATTCCATTGACCCAAATGTAATTCTTTCACTAGGCAGTCTCTATCTTAACGAGCAACCCAAGGAAATCTAGAAAGACACAGCTTCAGGATGCTAGACGGACATAACTTTGCTAGAAGAGGCATGAACCCTTTCATTATTCATCCAAAAGATACTTGGGGAACAAAATGAGTAAGTTAAGGTAGATGAATATGACTAATGATTTGAGGGATGAAAAAAATTGATGAGGAAACTACCATATTCCCTAATAAATGCATCATATTTCACTTTTGTAAGAAGTAGTGTAAAATGATGTTAAAATGAGAGCTAGGAAACATCCAACTCTACCAGTCCTAATAGCTATAAAATTAATTCTGTAATTTTTTTTCACTAAGTCACAGTGACATGATGGACAAACTGACAATTTTCTTAACCTCTTTGAGACCAGCATTTCTCAACTTTGGAACTATTGATATTTTAGGCAGGATAATTCTTTGTTGTGGAGGGCTGCCCTGTGTATTGTAGTAGGATTAGTGGTATCCCAGAACTCTACCCACTAGATGCCAGTAACACCCCTCTTCCAGTTGTGATCATCCAAAGTGTCTCCAAACCTTGTCAAACATCCTCTAGGGGCCTAATTTTCTCAGATTGAGAATCATTCTCACAGATTAAGCAGAAGGCTGCTTGTCCTAGGTTGGGGTCAGTAAGCTACAACCCATAGCCAGAAGAGGACCCACTGTCCATCTTTGTAAATAAAGTTTTATTGGAACACAGCCACACTCATTCATTACTTGTCCATGCCTGCTTTCTCACTAAGACAGCAGAGTTGCGTAGTGGTGACAAAGATTGTATGATTTGTAAAACCAAAAATATTTACTATCTGACTCTTTAGAAAAAAAAAAGTGTGCTAATCTCTGTCCTGGCCTACTGATTTTAAACATTTTTTTTAGTGATGACAAGTTTTTGTAATAAAATCATACATAAACTTGTGTCAGACAGGACCCAGATGGAACATTACACTTGGGTCATTTGAGGAAGTCAAGCATACGTGAAATAATTTTTGTAGGCATTTTCGAAGGTGTGGCAACATATAGAGAAATTAAAGGGCTCAGAGAGCTGAGCATTATTATGAAAAGGAGAGGAGCAAGATGACTCTGCAGGAAGGGAGCCAGAGGAACACCTCCCCCCACAAGCTCCCTCCCTCCAATCTCACACTTGTGTTCCCCAGTGGCCAAGTTCAAACAGAAGCAGGAGGGCAAGATATGCCATGGATGTGGTCCTTAGAGGTGAACCACCTGAGTCTCAAAGGGAGTATAGAAAGGTGAGAGTGGACCTGGTAGGGCATAGAGCCCTAATATCCGAAACTGATCAAAGCAAAGCTCCCATGATATTTAGTGGGAGAAGGTAAGGAGCACAGATGGGCCTTTTCTCAGACCCTGATCCAAACTGACACAGGGAACAGTTTGAAAATCCTGTCCTAAATCCTCTCCTGGCCTTCTGACTCCATTTGTCTCCCTTCTGAAACAAAATTCCATAGTCAGACAGATCAATGCTTTCTTTTCTAACAAACTACAATCCTTAAACAAACACTTTTCTACCATTCAAACTTTTAATCTCAAGTATCAGACATGCCCCCCAACCTTCCCTGCCCTCTACTTCTCTGCTCATGTTTTCAAGCTTCTAAACATTGATAAAAAAATTTTAAGTACCTTGATTACTGAATCAATCACAATGTCATAATATCAGACAAGAGAGGCCTAACTGCTTGCTCAGCTTCCCATGAGTCTCAACACTTAAAACTACCTTAAATATCCTAATCACCAAATCTCCAATCCTCATCAACCTTATCCTCTCTGCAACTGAAGATCTTGTAACCATTCCTTCTCTCTTGATTTACTTACTCTGTTTTCCACAGCACCATATGTTCTAGGATTACACATTTGAACTGATGCATATTGGGCATCAATGTTTCCTCCTTGATAATGAGATTGTGATTATAGAAAGTTTTATCACCACATGATGATGGGCCCCTTCTCTTATGACATTCTAAGAAGATTACAGCTTTAAAAGTAAACATGATATTGCCATGATCAGAGGAAATGCTTTATGCTTAGCTTTAGAATATAAAAAGTTTTTTGACCTAACATATTCATAAAAGATGCTGAGAGAGAAAGAATACGAGTTTGCTGGACATTACACACACATGCTTATGGGTAGAGGGAGGAGAAAAGGAAATGAGCCAGTAAAATAAACAATAAGACAAAATCCCTGGTGTGTGGTCAGGCATGAAGTTAAAGCTTGGGCCTTCAGTGACTCCAGTGATGAGTTAATAAACCAGTAAAGGATGTGTCCATTTCAGATGTTCAGAGGCCAAAGCACTTAAGAAACAAAGTGATTTACAAGACCAAGTTATCCCGAGGCAGGATCGTACTCTCGTTCCCCACAATGGCTTAAATATTTAGCAGAACCATCTGTACTGTTGAAAAAATAATCTCTACAGAGCTCTCAACAGTGCCCCCAAACACAGTACTATAACTGCTGTTGAATAAAATGAAAATATAATTATCTATAGTGGATGACAATTTATTCTTCCTCCACCACCTCCAGAAAGTAAATAGTAGATGCTCTTTATCTTTGTTATGAGTCAGCAGATATGGAAATTTCTCTATAACCGGAAATGTTCATTAGGGATGAAGTAAATTTTTAGCTAAAAATGTATCTTCACAAAGAACAATGTTTATATCAGAAGAAGGCAATATTAGTCCCAAAACACACCAGCCAAACCTTCCCAGGGTTCCAAAGTTTCTGGATTGGCATTCTTGGGAGATAGGAATTCACCAACCAGAAAATCACGGCAGCTCACTCGTGTACATAATTCTGAGTTCAACCCTAATCCATCACTTACTGGTTTATTAATCTCAAGTGAATTATGTAATTTTCAAATTGAGTAATTTCTCAAATCTCAGTTTCCTTTGTGATAATGTGATAACGAAGTGAAAAATTAGGGCAAAGCTGTTTCTGTAAGCTTTTTAATGTAAATCCTGTAAGCTGTTTAATGTAAATGCGGTGAGCTCCCACCTTCTCATCCCTCCCCCAGGAGCCTAAGGTGTGCATTTAGCCTCCATAACCCTGCGTGCTTACTGCACCTGCCAGCCCCCAGCCCAACCCTGTAAGAGTCTGAATAGTCTGTTAGTGGGGACTCGGAATTTGGGGACCGTAACTCCTCTGAGCCCGCCGGTGTCATAAACTGGTTCTCCAACCCTCCGAGTGCCTTGACTTCCATGGTAGCCGGTCCTGCTGTAACATTTTGGTTC
>PVJL010008480.1:0-66218 GCA_004026885.1 Lyroderma lyra
GAAAATAAATTACAAATGAAGGAGAGGGGAAAAAGAGGAAGACAGCTGGATAAAAACTCTAGAAAAATTCACAAAATTGTTTAGAGAAATAAAAGGTTTAAAAAATTGCCCCTCGGTACACACAATTTGCTGATAATTGGGTGAAAATGAAAAAGAAAGAAAACCACAACAGTGATTAGTAATTGTTCATTTTCAACCAAATTATTATCATTAGTTTCAGAAATGATTGACTCAACTAAGTTTCTTTCAACAAAATCACGGGTGTGTCCCCTTCTGGGTCAGTGTGTATTATGGCCACCTGGGGAGTTGATGAACGTCCGGTGGTTTAAACTGAGTGTTTGTTTATCTTAATATCTGCAAGATGGTTTTCTAAAACCCAGTCCCTTTTCCTCAAATCTCAGATCTGGTAGTGGCCCTGATTTATTCCTGACACAGTCTACCCCTGATGTCACCAGAGGGCATCACCTCACACTGTGCGCTCAAATTCAGTATCTGACCAGGTCTCGTTCCTGTCCCCAGGGAGTGAATTCAGCCCAATCTCCTCCACGCGCATCAGGAGACCCACCGTGGCCTGTGCAGAAAGGAGAGGAAAGGGAGTTCTCAGGGCTCCAGCATCCAAACTTTGCATGCTACAATGAGAAATGGAGAGCCACTCTGAAAATAATTTACCTCCTCCTGCTCCAAATCCATCCTCAGAATGGTAAGCATGCTTCATAGTTTGCAAATGGAAGTCGTCACGGCAGCCAGGGGCCACTCTCAAAGCATCCGCGATGCTGGTCTTAACTCTGACCGACTTCTTCTGAAATAGGACGGCCTTGTGGTTCAAACCGAGAAATAGAAACAAGAGTGCACAGCGTTTTTGTCCGCCAAGACATAATTAGGATTCTCACCTCCAAGGAGGGCGCCTTTACTTCTGGCACCTAAACTTGCTGAGCTGGTTTGTTAGTGTTACCGCATGAACTTCATTCCCAGGTATGAGCCCAAGCATCAGGCATTCTTTTATCTGCACTGCCAGGAACAAAGGTGTGAACCCGGCCCAGCCGAGTTCCTGAGAGAAGGAAGAGGGCGACTCAGGCGGCTCTGCCTCACCGCGGGACGGCACATTCTCTTCACTCCGTGTACGATGCTTTTCCGGAACCATTTGCGAGGAAGTTTCAGCCAGGACACTCCCCCTGCCCACTTGGGAAGCAACTACCGCAAGGACACCCTCTGACTCAACCACACCATCATCACACCAAAGAAAATGGACATCAATAAGATGCGGTGCACGGTTCACATTCTACAAGGATCTTCAAAATGTCATTTATAGCTTTAACATGGTGTCATCAGACATTGCCTTTGGCTTTCATGTCCCTTTTAGTCTAAAAAACATTTAACTTAGAATAGTCACCCTGCCTTCTTGTTTTGCCATGTCTGTCTGTTTCACGCTGCCTGGATTTCCTTTGGAAGTTCACGGCAATGGTCTTGTCAAGTCTCCCACATCTTAGATTATCTGGTTATTCACTGATGACCAAACTCGGGCTGACCGTTTGGGGCCAAAATGCTGTCCACGTGATGGGTGTATTTATGGTACCGGAAAGCAGGTAATGTCAGGCCAGCTGATGCTAACTTTGATCACT
Organism: Lyroderma lyra; assembly: GCA_004026885.1. Classification (NCBI taxonomy): domain Eukaryota; kingdom Metazoa; phylum Chordata; class Mammalia; order Chiroptera; family Megadermatidae; genus Lyroderma; species Lyroderma lyra. The sequence goes on from PVJL010008480.1 coordinate 1,620, forward strand.
CTGTAGCCGCTTTACTTTTAAAAATAAAGTTAACAAACCACACAGTGCCCAAATATAGATATTCTGGTTGCCGTTATGTATAGTGGAAGCCTGGTGTATCGTTCAAAACAATCTTTATGAACAACAGCCTTTGTGATCTTTTCAATTGCTCCGTGAGTTACCAGCCTTCACCGCTGTGCGCGGGATGCTTAGGCCTGTGAACCAATATTGGTTACCTTTCATAGAATCTGGAATTTCTTCTGTTGAGACTAAAACCAAACCAAACACCTTGCAAACAAACAAACAAAAACCCCAGCTTCACAAGCTATAAGTGTTTTTAAGCCAAATTTCAAACTGAAACAGATCGTTACAGACAGGAGGCCGTTGGGTCACAATGTGGCCTCTGTTCTTTTTCCGGGGTGGCCACTGGTCACCTCACCCAGGCTGCTCGTATTTTGCTGAGTACATCAACAACCGTCGGTCCTGCCCGCTGAGAAACACGGAGTTTTATTTATCTCAGGACCCCCTGCCCATGGCAAATCACCCGGCACTACGCAGGCCTGAGATTGAGACAGATTTGTTGTGACTCCTTCATCACCCCAACTTGACCCTTGCTCATGGTATGATTTTCTGGGGCTGGAAATGTCTCTTCTGTGCCCCCCAGATCCTTCCTGTCTGCTTGAGCTGCAGAAAACTCTGATTTTATGCTTCCTCCCATGTGTTCAAGAGCCCAGTTCCAATGCCACTGCCCCTGGAAGCCATTTCCCTGAGGAGCTAGACTGTCACTGAAGCTCGTGAGGGCCTTGAGGGGGACCTGGGGTCAGTAAATCCCACCTTGGACGCCCTTCTCGATAGTGCCATTAGGACTGTTGATGGCCCTTGAGCCATCTCCCTGGGCAAGTTGAGATGACCCGTGCCAAACACCTGCCTGTGAAGCACCTACCGTGTGCTAGGCACCCTGCTGACCCAGCCAGCATCCCCAAGCCAGCAGGAAAGGCTGGCCTACAGGGGGTACATAGTGGCTGCGCAAACTGTTGGGGGTCCTCAGCAGCACCTCCAGGTCCAGCGGCAAGGGACCAAGGCAGGCAGCTGTGGTGGCCAGAGGGGGCACCATGCACACTCTCGTCTGCAGAGGCCATCTGCATGCAGGTGGCTGCGTCCTGGCAGGGGCTGGTGGCAGACACGCCTGTGTGTGTGTGTGGGGGGGGAAGCCCACTGTGGGTATCCTGGCAGCTGTGAGGGCCTGGCTGTCCCTGTGTACTCCCATGGCCACCACGGGTGTGTGCATAACAGTGGGGGCTGGTGATGGAATCAGCCTAGCAGGGTGCTAGAGGGCTCGCTGCAAGCAAGTCCAGCAGTGCAGACCAGTGGCAGGAACGGGGTCGGAGCTGGGCCCACAAGCAGCTGCAGGACCCCTGGCTGGTGGCGTGGACGCCTGTGGCTGTAGGGTCCTGCCATGGGGTGCACCGCAGTGGATGCCAGTGACAGGGGCTGGACCAGGGCCATGCAGGTGCACCGTGAGAGGAACTAGCTGCTGGTCAGCTCAGTGACACAGGCCAGTGACAGGAGCCTGGGACAGATCTGGGCCCCCGAGCAGTTTCAGGGACTCTGGCTGTCAGCATGCCCTTCTTGCCTACAGGGTCTCCCCAAGGGTGTGTGCAGGGCCGTGGGGACCAGCGACAGGGTTGGGACGGTGGGGCGCAGATGCAGAGCTGTAGGGGCAGCCCCAAGCGTGCACATGGTGGGGGGCGGGGGGCAGCTGTTAGCCTAGCGTCTTGTACTCATGCAGCCACAGAGGTGGCTCAGGGAGGGCGGGGGCAAGGTGTCCGGTATCTGGAAATGCAAATACCTGTGGGGTAAACACTGGTGACATCTGCAGAGGGTCCTCCATGGCTATGCTGGCCGTCGGTCACTTTCTTCAGTGGTAAAAGCCACCGGAGCCCCCTGCTGCAGCTGGGAGCCCCCACCCCTCCCGGACCCTTGCTGTCGCTGTGTGTCTCCGCTTTGCTGGTTTCTGGGGGAGGTGAAAGCCAAGCGGAACGTTTGTGCAGAGGCCTGGGGACGCTGGTCAGTCACCCTGCTGTGCCTTTCCTGGGGAGGGGAACCCTTTCGGGGGGAGTTCCCTCCCTGGCGCAGAGGCCCGGGGGACAGAGGCGGGGGCTCCTACTTCACCACCTCCATCTTTCTGGGGCTTTCATCCTTGTATTAGGAAGAATTGGGAGGCGAGCAGAAAAGGACTATTTTTTTTCTTAAATGTATTTTGAAATGACTCGAATCCTTTCCTTGCTGAAGCTTCAGACTTAGAAAATGGTTTGCAGGAAGAGAAGCAATTTGTCTGAGCAAGCCCGAGTGTACGCGTCTTATGATTTTGCATCTGATCGAGTTTATTATGATTGACTACGGGGAGGCGATGTTATCCGTTCAGACAGCCCCCCCAGCCTGCCAGCACCTCCTTCTGAATGCAGACCCAGTTCTGTCATGCTTGATGGATATTTCGGCCCAGACGCCGCCCATCAGCCTGTCTCAGTTTGGAGAGATGCACAGCTGATAAGAAAACAGGCTGAACATTCAATCAATAAGAGTTACATAAATGTTCTCAGGTTGTAGAAATAGAACTGCTTTTAAGTGACTGTGTTTTCAGCTTCTGGAAGCAGCAACTTTAGCCCGGCCCTTTTGGGAACTGCCCCTAACAAATGCTGGATTTGAAGAGTTTCGGGAACGCGGTCGCACGACAAGCAGTCACGGCCGACCTCACTTGAACCTGCTTCCAGCTGCATTTCCATTTTCAAGGTGACTCACTGTCCTCCTCGTCGAGCTTGAGACTCGCCTTTCCATTCTGGATGGAACTGCAGAACCGAAGGCCAGGATGGGGAAGGCGGGACGCCGAGAGGCCGAGCTCAACGTTGGCCTAACTCGGTTTCCCCTGCGTGGGCACGAGAGCCTCCCCCGGGGGCGGCGGTGCCTGAGGACACGCAAGTCTCAGAGCTTCTCAGGGTTGTGCCCAGGGAGAGGGGGAGAGAGGAGGGAGGGAGGGAGGGGTGGGGGAGCGGAGCAGAGATGGACGGATTCTCCTCCTCTGCGCTCCCCTGTCTCTCCCTGTAGGACGGGAGGGACGGTCTTCAGGGCGGGCTGGTCAGGCCTGAGTGTCCTCTCCGCACCGGCTGTGAGGGACGCTGGATGCAGGGCTGACAGATAACTGTGTGACTGAAGTGGCCTTGCTTTGTGTTCCCTTAGGAGACTCCTGGTTTATGGAGATAGATGTCACCCCTGTCACCGTGTAGAAGTAAGGCAGGCGGTTGCCCGTAGTCCCTCTGCATCCCTAGGGTGCGGTGTGACCACCCACAGCAGTCACTCATTGGTAAGGGGCCCGTGGGGACACGCTTTCCTGGGGGTCGCCTTCTCGTTGGGAGGCCCCGTGGGCACGCTGGAGCCGAGAGGCCGCCCCCCCTTTTGGCCCTCTCCCTGCGCTTTCTGTCCCCGTGGCCCCGAGGCTCCCGGGTGGGAAGGCAGAAAGCCCTGGCGCGAGGCCTTGTGCATTCGGGGTGCAGGGAGGCGCGGGGCCTGCCGGCTCTGCCCCCACAGCCAGCGGCCCGCGTTTGAGGAAAGGCGGCCCGGGCTCCTGACGGCCTCGCCAGGTCGCACCCTGTGTCGAAGACACGACCTGCGTTTCCGTTTGCTCTAGGACGTGGCCGTATCCCACGTGCTGTCACCTGCGCTGACCACACGGACGTTCTAAACAGCACGGTACCGGCTTTTGTTTTGGGGTGTTTGTTTCTGGCTCGTCTCAAATGGTACTGTACGGTCAGCCTACTGACACCTTGAATTCAGCTTGGTGAGACCACAGGTACCGTTGGAAACGGGACAGAACAAAAACAGTACCGTCCTGTTTAAAACAGGACATCCGACCAGTCTGTTTAAGTCATCGTTTTGCTGCGCAAAGGTCATAATAACCAATTGGTCACTTAACTTCAGCTGCTAAAATGAAGCAGCAGAACGCGGGGCCGGGGGGGATGATCGTCAAGCATTGATAAGACTGTGCACTGAAATTAAGAAGACCCATTTCAGAACTGGTGGCTCCAGTTGATGTAAAAAGGAATTCCTTTTGGCCTTTGTAATTCCATTCCTCTTTCCCGGACAAAGACAAGAATCCCACAGACAGTGCCAGTCAGTGGGACTTAGTCTTTAAGAGGGGGTTAGGGTGGTTGGAGATGGAATGAAATCGCATGCATGGGGAGCCTGCGTCGTAGGCAAGCTCCAGCTTCACCCTTGATTGTCTAGTTTCTGGTTTCCTTCTGCGTGGTGCCCTCCCCACTGGCAGACGCGGCTTAACTGCCACTCCCGTCGCCCATCTCCTAACAGCTCTGCAGCGCTCCCATCACAGCTACATTTTCTGTGTCCTGGGCCTGTTTCTCTTCTCATGGCTCAACTGTTTCAGTTTGGAATGGAATTTCTTCTTTGCTAACAGATACACACGTATATACTCTAACTTAGGAAGAACTAAATGTCATTTACAATTCCATCATTAGTTACTTAAAAGACAAACAAACAAACAAACAAACCCAGATCGCACTACGATATTATTGCATGAAATTATTGTAGGCATATCTCATGTCCCTGAAAATATTCCAGAGGATACAGAGAGCCAGGCAGGAAGGTGCCTGTCAGCCCCGGAACCCTGGGTCCCCAGGTACTCACTGGTGCAGACAAAGAGCCACTGAGCATTCACGCCACTGCGTGCAGCCCCCCTGCAGCCCTGGCTCAGGGCGCGCGTCTGGCATTCCTCCTACCCTCCCACCAGTTCTTCGGAAACGAGAGAAGTTGCCGCAGCAAAGGTCTGTCCAAAAGCCAGTGAAGCACTGAAAAAGCCAAACCTTGGTGGTTTTTCACAAGTGTCAGTGTGTCTTTCATATTGTCACTGTCCCACACTCACAGGCTGTAACAACCACACAAACATGCTTTGAAGCCCAAGATGACAATCTCACACAATGGAAATGCCACCAGTGTCCTCAGGGGGCAGATATTTAAGAGTCAGAAAGTTGCCAACAACCCTCAGAAGGTCTTCAGCATCAAGGCATTGTGTGAAGGTCTTCAGCTGGGTTCTTTCCGGGGGTGCACAGCCCCTCCTATAAGCCTGCACATCTGTGCTCAGGGAGTCACCAAATAATCCCAGAAGCCGCTGGAGTCTCTACCCGCCGGTTGAGCGTGGGTGTGGGCCCAGCAGCAATGTGGCTTCAGCAGGGTGGACATGCCTGCTGACATTCATCAGCTTGAGCAGAGACTTTAGCTGGAGTTTGGTGGTGTCGCTGCACCAAGAAAATAAACCGGAACTTTTCGACTTGGAGTGAGCAGATCTGTGGACGCCTGAATTGCGTTTAGATCTTTGCCAACAGTGAGTGCAAGCCTGGTGTTGTCCAACACCTATGAATACAGCAGCACTTCCCATACCGGCCTTCCAGAACATTCATAGAAAACTACAAATACGCCTCTTCCATGCAGGGAGGCATGTACAGTGCAGATGCTCCCCTGGGGACGGGACTGAGCTGTAATCCCACCTATCTCAGGAGCTCCACGAGCGTGCCCTTTTCCTCCGCCTCCCACAGCTGCGCCGTGCCTTCCCACACCCCGCCCTCCAAGCCACTTCAAGACAGCCTGGTCCCCTTCGCTGTCACCTGCAGTGATTCCTACTCCCTCCGCAATAAACCTCCGGCCAAGTCCTTCCATGCTCTACGCTGGGAACCAGGAGAGGTGTGCGCGGTGGGTCGTTTGCTCCCCTGTTTCTGTTTTTTTTTACTCTTTGTTTTCTTTATATTGTTAGGTTTATTGGGGTGACATTGATTAGTGAAACTTACATGGGTCCCAGGTGTACAAGTCTTCAATACATCATCTGTGTGCTGTGTTAGGTGTTCATCACCCAGACTCAGTTCTCCTTCCGTCACCACGTATTTGCGACCCTGGCCCTTCTCTCCCACCCTGCTCCCTGCGTACCCTCAGATCACCCCTAACTACTAAACTGGGGGCTGTGTTCATGAGCTTTTGTTTCTTTGTTGCTTTCAGCTTTGTGTTCCACAAATGAGTGAAATCATGTGGTTCTTGTTTTTTTCTGTCTGGCTTATTTCACTTTGCTGTTTCTGTTTGTAAAGACTCCTGGAGGTGGGGTGAGCAAAGGCTTCCCAGTACTACCGTATTGGGGTTCACTTTTCCTCCTTGTTGGGGTTTTGTGCCTAGTTACGAAACCACTGATGGGTGACTCTTGCAAAGAGTCTTTCTCCACAGTTTGGATTAGGACCTTGACCAAGAATGATTTTGAACTTCTTTTAGGTTGAACAAAACTTACAGCAGACTTATCATTTCCCAGCATCAGGAGTGTATTAAATCACTGGGACCCTAACTTGCAGCCCTCCATGCATCCTAAGTCCCATCTTCAGAGGTGCTGTGGCGTGGTTGGAGAGGATGCAAGACCCATGGGCCCAAGGAAGGGTCTGGAGCCTCATCCAGAAACTCTAGCAAGCTTGTCCCACCTGCGGCCCTAGATGGCTTTGAATGCAGCCCAACACAAATTCATAAATTTTCTTAAAATATTACAAAAATTATGCATGGACTTTTTTTTTTTTTTAACTCATCAGCTATCCTTAAGGTGAGTGTATTTTGTGTGTGGCCCAACACAACTCTTCTCCCAATGTGGTCCAGGGAAGCTGAAAGGTTGGACACCACCACTCTCTAGGATGACAGAGGGCCGCTGTGTAACCTTCTGGGTGGTGTTAGGAGCTCTGGCAGGTCCCTATCAGCAAAGCTGGGGGCCCGGGGACCTATGTCTGTTCACCCAGCTCTTCCGACCACACCCCGAAGTCTTCAGTCCCACAGCAGTAGACATTTCAGAGCTGGGTTAATACAAATACTTTTCCCGGTCCCCCACTTCCTGGAAAGCTGCCTGGCACTGATCTGATCCCCTTTGCCAGCCCCCATTTCCAATGGCTCCTCTCCCTCCTTACAGAAGAAACATGTGGGTGCTCTGGGAAAAACTAGAGCCCCGAGCCAAGGGCAATGGGGCACGTCCCCATTTAATCGGGCGTCACACACCATTGTCTCCACGTTTCCCTGTTAAGGGGGAGCGCCGCTTCGGAGCTGGGGTTGTTATTTACTCCACTTAGGGGGTGGCACTCTTAAACATCTCTCCTTCAGCTCCTAATGCCAGCAGGAGGGGACCCAGCCGTGGGGGCGGGGCTCTCTGGTGGCTCTTCGGGGAATCGAGATGTTACCCTGGAGACACAGCTGAACACATTCATCGGAAATGAGAGCAGACACAGAGTTTTTCTAACAGAAAGCCTGACTGTAATTTGGCTGATTGATTGGACAATGAGGACCGACTTTGTCAATTCATTTATGTGACAGCCACTTTCCATAAACTAGATGAGCTAAACAGTGGCTCAGGTGTCTTGGATGGGTGGAAAGCCCTTGATAAGGTAAAAGCATTTTGTCAAAAATATTCTATTGGTGAAGGCATATTGAAATGAACAGTATTTAGATTTTCCTAAATCTTCCCGGCAATATTGGGTAAAGTAACATGCCTAAGTGATAGCTAATAGGTTTAATTAATCATCATTAGTAAGTCTTCGCAGAGCCGGCTGGGTTATACGTTCCCAAAGTGAGAAACAAAATGACTCCCATGGCTGACTCACTCACTTTTTTGTAAATCAGATGGTTTCTTTTTTCTTTTTCTTTTCTTTTCTTTTTTTTTTTTTTTTTTTTTTTTTTTGGCTTTTAACATAATTGAAGGGAGGACCTAATTGAGTTGTCAGCGGATTGATTAATAATAATAATTTCTGAAGAGGGATTAGTACGTGATTTTTGGAAATATCCCTTGGAAGCAGTTCAAAGAACTGAGCGCCATTGCTGTAACAAATGCTTGCGATTTATTTCTGGGAAGAGAGACTTCTAGAACTTCCTTACATAAAAACGAAGGCTGGCAAGGGGGGCGAAGCTGAGTGCTGTCTAACTACCAAGCATCACGTTCACCCACGGATGAATCCATCTCTACGGGAGATGTTTCCGATAACACCTCACTTTTATATGTAATAAATATATCTTCAACATTTGAAATGTATTTATGTTGGTTTGATCAGTGGTGAACTAATAATAATTGTAGCAATAATGCAATCCAGATAAAAATGAATGTTGAGTGCCTTATGGTCTTGGGAAATTTTAACAGTTTAAAATTTCAACTTACATGCATACTCTGTGGCAGAAAAGCAGGACGGGGTGATTACTTACTACTTGGAAGCCTCCAGATATGCTGGGATAAGCTTCTGTGGGAGAAATAGAGTGGGGGTGAGGGTTTGAGGAGAAGAGGACACGACACAGTCATTCCGAGAGGTAAACAAGGAGCGTTCACACCCTTTTCAGACGCATAGTGGAGGTTTGCAGCTCTTGTGGTATTTAGATTTCATTATGTTTGCTTAAAATAGTTCTGCAAGTTTGGTTTTCAAATGCCAGTATTTATAAGCACACTGGAAAGTGCATCTTTTGTGACTATTGTGACTTATAAAAAATTTCAATGTCAACTAAACAAATGTGCGAGGGGGCATATCTAGTGTTGTTTTGTTTTCCTTATTACGTAAGCTCTAAGAGCAAAATTGGAAACCCACTGCTCCAGGGGACTCGGGTTTCTTGATGTCCTTTCTCTCCTTTCCCTGAGTCTCCTGGGGCCACATGGGACTAAACACCCCCTTTCCTGCTACCTGGGTGTTTTTAAGCTTGAGCCACATTGAGCCATGTGGGTCTCCATTGTTGAATTAAATTAAATTATTTCCCTAGCGATGGTACTTACAAATAACAAAACTCAGTATTTAACCCTTTATATACTCATGGCCCTTATATAATACATTGATTTAGAAAAACAAACTGATACACCAAAACCCCCCAAAGCAACAAAATTAAAATTTTACTTAATACACCGTTTGCTAAAGCTGACTTGCCGCTCTCTGAGGGAATCCTGCTCTGATGGCTGGTTCCATTGTTTTCCTTTCATTTTGACATACCCATCTTCCTAGGGGTCACAGAATGACTCACTGATCGGCCCCCCTTTTCTCTGTTCAACGACTGTGAAACCCCGAGGAGCGTCAGCACACGGGATGTCACTGGTGACGTCACTGGGTAGTATCACCAGGCGTCACCTGCTGAGAACACTCCTTTACCAGACCCCACTGTCCCTATCTCAACATACAGGATAGTTACACACTCCTTGGTGACAAAAGGATTATAAATACAAGTACAGGCACCTCATTCAGTGGAGCGGATTTAGCTTTAAGTGTTGATCAAGTGACCCTGAATTCACTTCCATTCAGATATTTTTAAAAATCAGCAACAAAAGGAAAAGATGAAATTTTAAACATACCTACTGCAGAGAACCTCTGGGCTCCCATCACATCCTCGGGCCCTGGGAGTTCCATAGATCCCAGCTTGAGACACGAACACCGCGGTCTTGGCTATTACCTACAACCAGGTCCAAGGAGACATGTAGGAAAGAGACATCATGGAAAGTTCCTTCCGTCTAATCCACTATAAGAAACTCGGAGCCAAAGCGTCTCTGAATTGCTCACCCCACCTGGAACTGTGCCCGGCACGGGTGACAAACACCTGATCATTTGTTTGTTAAAGTGATTTGAATAAAGGATCCAAGTGAAGTCACCCAGGATGGGCCTCTGATGATGGGCTTCGTTTCTAAACACCCCAAGAACAGTTCCTGGGTTTATGTCTGTGTCAATCCCAACTGGACCTTCAACAACCAGGTTGCTGTGGGTCCTAAGTGCCTCCTATATATCTATATATAAAAATAAATATACAATAATAGAAATAGCATATATGAGTTACATAAGAGCATATGTTACATGTTACGTAATATGTGAAATTCTAATATAAATGTCTAAAGTAGGATATAGAGAGGCTTTGGGGTGGGGCAGGGCCCCGGTCAGCTCATCTTGAGTCTCCACAGGTAAGATTGTGTGTTTCTTCCCACGGTTTGAAAGGGGTCCCAATGAAATAGGGGTCACCATTCCCAGTCCTGATGGGATCCTAAATCTTTGCATGTTTGGCACGTTATTCCCTGCCCTGTCCTAAGAACAGCAGCTTCCATGGCCAGGCATTCCGTGGAGAAAGGAGAGTTTCTCAGGTCCTTGTCCATCGTCACCCCAAGACAGATTAATACACATTTTCCCTTTTAACAGAGGATTCCTCTTAAAGATGGAAGATGCTATTTAATTCCAGTTTAGAAGTCAAATACAACCAACACCTCCGTAAGTAACGTCACGTCCGCCCCATACTTTTCTGGCCCTTAGTACATTCTGAGCTTTCAATATCCCGACAGCCTTCGTTTGCTGCCAGGTCTGAGTCACGTGCATCATCGATGAGTTTCCCTCCACCTCACGTGGTCTGAGCACTGAGCACACAGCCCTCAGAACAACTTGACCTTGGTTTAAATCTCATCCTCGTACTTCCTTGCTCTCTGGCTTGAGAAGTCACGTGACTTCTCTGAGCCTTCGCCTTCTCCTTTTAAAAGCAGTTGTTGAGGGGACTCGGTGAGCTAAGTGCATAAGATGTTTGAACACGCCTGGCACAAAAGCAGCCCTCAGTGAGTAAGAGCTACGTATGTTTTGAAAATGTAAATTCACTCGTGGCTTTCTACGAGACTTCCAAAGCCTTTATAAGATGTGATTCCTTTTTTATAACGTAACTTCTTGCCGAGCCCTTTCAGAACAGCGTGGTGTTACACACACACATGCATGGTCTCCTGCACCACTGCAGCCGGCATGCTGCACTCAGTTCATGCGTACAGCAGTCGGGTTGGGTGTCAGCTCTGCTCTTAAGAAATAAGGGGTTGACACACCGCGGAAAGTAAGACAGAAGATTCTTTTGGAGTCAAGGGCCAAACTTGCTCCTGCGGGCCCTAGGACTTTCTGATAGCCAGAATCTTGAATTCTTTCATGCTTGAATAGTTTCTTTTTCACTCTTAAATGACAGAATTTCACTTTTAAATTACAGACTTCCAGAAGATTCTGAATTGAAATCTCTGAACCCAGAAGGGACAAACTGGACTGTCTTATAGGCAGGAGCACTGACTCAGGACACACAGGTGCCAGACCCAACGTGAGGCAGCCTAGCTGTGTGACCTTGGGTAGCCCACTGCCCCACTCAGGGCCAAGGTTTCCTCTTCTACAAAGGGAAAAGATGAATTCTAGGAACTCCAAGATTCTAAGCTCCCATCATTCTAAAGTAATAGGCAATGTCTACTCATAATCCCACGGATAAATCATGAAGATGTTTACAGAACTCTACAGTTTACAAAGCCCTATCTCAGTTGGTTCCTATAGCAATGCTGTGAGGTGTTACCATGAGTCCCGTTTTATGGGTGAGACCTTTGCAATATTGAGAAATGAGGTGACAACCGAGGCTGGGCCGTTACTGGGCTAAGAGGAGATTCAGGACCTTCTTGTCTGGGGTGCTGGATTTCTAAATTTTCTCTAAACTCGTTGCCGGTTGGTTAGAGGAAGAATGACTTCATACCTGAAATCCAGAAAACGGTCTTCACCCTCACGGCCACTTGCCTATGACGCGGAGACTGTGGACTGCACGCACGCACTCACCAACCAGGACTGAGTGGCCGTGCCCGTGCAGCATCACCCAGGGCGCCGTGGGCCTCTCTGTTCACGGCTGCGGGCCCAGTGTCTGCAGCGCGGCCCACGAGTGAATGCATGATACGGGCGGGTTCGGTTCCGGCCTCACAAAAGTGCGACCCACCTCTTCCAGGAAGGTGTCCCTTCCGACACACGAAGACTCAGCACCTCCCTTCCACTCCGCTCCAGCGGGTTGTTTGCCTTCAGTTTTCATTTTTATCGAAGTCCTACACGCAGAGTCACAAGTCGAGCCGTGCCTAAAGGCTGGGACTAGATGGCGGCAGTCCTTAGCCCCTCCCTGCCCCCTCCTGACACCCCAGTTCTAATAGCTGGAGGCCACCGCTTGGAAGTTTTGAGCTGTCGCTTCCAGCAGGTGCCGCCCCATGACCGCATGGTGTGCTTATGGCTAGGCCTTGCTTTACCTGTGTTAGGTGGCATCGACCGTCTGTTATGGTAGCTCCCTATTTTGAGGTAAATCGTATTGGTGTGACTACGTGCATGTGACTTTGTTTCAAATGCTCTGTCAGTTCTGCTGTCGGCCTGCCTCTCCTCTTGTCCTGCTGACCGGCCATCTCAGCTAATCAGGGAGTCCCCCTTTATTCCAGAGCCTTCTCTCCCTGAACGCTCTGTCCTCCCGCTCCAGGTCAGCCTGCTGCTCGTCCGTCTTCTGGAAACTTCTCACTCTTTTTCTGGGGTACATCCCACTCTTTCCAGGGTCCCCGTTCTTCCTTCATTCTCCAGAGGGTAAACCCCTCGCATTTCTTTTTTCTGACAGAAAACCGGGAGTAGAGATTCTGAGTCCTAGCTTTGCTGTGGACCGTTTCCTGGTGTCGTGCTGGTTACTAGGTCATCTCCTTCGATCCGGTTCCAGAAAAGGCCCAGTGACGTTGTTGTGTCCATTTTTCTGTTCTCTCATTCTGAAATTCCTATTGGTCGGACCTCGGACCCTCGGAAATACCCTTCCGTGTCTCTTATCTCTCAGACTTTTCATCTTCTTATCATTGTATTAATTCATTCAAGTTTACTGAAGGGCTCCACGGGGCGTATTTTTATTTGGGCGGAAGCACGGGCTTTAGATTTCCGAGAGCGTCTTCTGCCTGCGCCCCCACGTGGGCACCTGGCAGCACCCCGAGAGCGTCTTCTGCCTGCGCCCCCACGTGGGCACCTGGCAGCACCCCGAGAGCGTCTTCTGCCCGCGCCCCCACGTGGGCACCTGGCAGCACCCCGTCCGCGGCAAAGCTGCACATCAGGGTGGCATCTGGGGCTAGCTGGGAATTCCCTCCCTCCCCTGTTAGTTTCGTTTCCTCTCTTTCACGGTTCTTCACTTGGGGCTCCTTCCTGGTAGGGGTTCTCCTCTGCTGTTTGGTTGTCCAGTAGTAAAAAGCGGGCCTGAAGCTTTGGGTGCAAGGGTGGGATTTGTTGGGGGACTTGCGTGGGGGTGCTGCGAACACGGAGCGGAGCCAAAAGGGACGTGAGTGAGAGGACCTGCCACAGGCCTGCTGCTTGTCATGGTCCAGTGACAGCCCCGAGCTCTACCAAAGGCCACCTCCGGCTCCCTCAGCCCTGGTCCAAGGCTGCAGAGAGGACACTGTGGAGAGTGCCAGCGGCAGTAAGGAGAGGGATGCCAGGGTGACAGTCGTACCAGTGGCAGTGTCACACTTGCATAAAGAGCTTACACAGTTTCTGGGGTAGCCAGAACAACCTGCTGTGGTTAGTTAGTTAGTTAGTTCATTCTATTTTTGCTGGGTTTCAGGTATTTGGGGACGGATGACTTAATATTTGCCAGGCTGTACATATATATGCATAAACATTTTCCCCCTCCAGCCTTGAGCTTAAATATTAAAGATGACAACCCTATTATTCTTAGAAACTGTACGTAAAAGGAAATTCTCATTCTGTGTACTCAAGCAAAATGACTTAATCAGTTTCTCCTTGACTTACACAAAGGGAATGTGAAGTTAAAGTTCATGCTTTAGAAGGCATTAGGCAGGAGACTTTTCGTCTCCCACATTGCATATCAAACTGACTTTTTATTCGACTGTGAGTGATGTTGGAATAATTAAGATAAGCCTCTGAAACATTGTGTGAAGACAAACAGAAATTCCACTTACATAGTTAAAGGAAATTTTGGGGGTGTTTCTTGTCCATGGATGTATCATTATACAGTAAATTGTTGGCGCACATTAGGTCTATACGCACGTCTGGATTCACCCATTTTCCATAACATAAATGGGCTCATCTAAACAAAACAAAACAGAAAATAGAGGCAAGAAAGGTAAGGGGGGAGGCGGCTGGAGGAAGAGGGAGGGGACGTCAAACATGTGGTGACAGAAGGAGAACTGACAGAGTTAGTGAGCACACACTGCAACACACAGACGATGAATTACAGGAAGTCCACTTGAAACCTATATAATGTTATTAACCAATGTCACTCCAACAAATTTAATAAAAAAAAAACAAAAAACAAAGAAAAAAGAATAAAAAGGAGCTTAACTGTGGGTATTCTCTTTTAGGAATGATGTCTTTTTAGTTGCAACTTGTAGTAAAATGAAAGGGTTCTGGGCTTGTTTTATGTTTTTTTTTTTCCTGCTGCCTTTAAGGTTATTTCAGATTTTAACTCTGTTGAATCTCAGCTCCACTATGTTCGGGGGCACGTGGGAAGGATGGCAGTTTCGGAGTGAGTGTCAGAAAAGGGAGCTCAGAATGCAGGACGGAATCTGTCTAAAAGGGACCGTGTGTGGGATGTAACGCCCAGGCCTTGCTCCTCACATATGGACCAGCAAAATACATCCAGAGCATTAGGGAGTCTCGTCACCAGTGCAGATTCTCAGGGTCACCCAGACCTGTTGAGTCAGAATCTGCATTTTAACAAAACCCCTATTAAGTCAGAATTGCTGCTTCATGAGCAGGCCGACCAGACGTACCATTTCCGACAGGACAGAAAAGAACGGCCCTGTCCATTTCAAACCGTCCGTCCACTCAGCCTCGTCTGCGTGAGCTGTCTGTCCTGCGGTCTGTCCTGCTGTCTGTCCTGCGGTCTGTCCTGCTCAAATCAGTACGCCTGGCCAGCCTCTTTACGGGATATTTGAGATCAGCTGATTTAACATTCTACAAAAGAGGAACGGGCTTATCCAAGGTCACTGACTGGCAATGTGACCCTCTGTGTTGCTCATTATACCCTCTGGTTGTGTTTAACTGATGCAGCACTTGTAGAAATAGCCCCGCTGTTTCTCCCCTATGGCTGTTCATATGTGTTTATTTTCTTTTGTTTTTTTTTTCTTAGCTGATATTGCTAGATATTTGTTTTATTTTATTTTGCCTTCCCTCAAAAACTTTGGCTGTGTTGCTTCTCCCTAATATATACTTTCTATTTAATTAAGTTCTTCTTTTACCTTTTTATCTTTCTTCTTTTGGGGAGCTTATGTTGCTATTTATTTTCTAATTCTTAAATTGGCTCTTTGGCTTAAGTTTGAGATTTTCTCTTTTCTAACATAAACATCTAAGGCTATAAATTGTTCTCTCAGTGCCACTTTAGCAGCATTTGACAAATTTTCATACATAATTTTTAGTTACTGTTTAGTTCTGAATATTTTCTAAATTTGATTCTGATTTTGTTTTCAATATAGGAATACATTTGAAATGTGTTACGTATGTTTCCAAATGCACGGGGTTTTAAAATTATCTTTTTTATTTCTAATTTAATTGAATTGTGATGAAAGATTATGGTTTGTATGATATTCATTCTTGGAAATAGTAACCAAAATAGGTGTGTGAAAATTTCCCAGGAAGATGGTGAATTGCAAGTTTCTCTGGTAGAGCTTTTAATGTTTGTTTTATGTATGTTTGAGGTTCTGTTATTAGTTCATTCAAATTTAGAACTATTATATATTTCTGGAAAATTGGATGCTTTTCATCTTAAAGTTTACTTAGTGTAATGTTAATATACTACTTGATTTCTTTTAATATTTCCTTAGTGCATGGTGTTGTTTTTTCATCCTTTGACTTTTAATCTTCCTGTATTATGTTTAAGGAGTATCTCTTTTAAACAGCATATATCTGAACCTTACTATGTTTTGTACAGTCTGACAATCTTTGTATGTTCATTGGAGAGTTTAATCCTTCTACATTTATAGTAGTTACTGATACATCTGGATTTTTAATCATCATTTTATTATGCACTTTTTATTTGTTCTATTTTCTTGTTTTGTTCTTTCTCTCTTTAAAATGTTTTCCTCTTTTTGTCACTTCACTTCCCCCTACTCCATTTATTCAGAAATTATGTGCAGTATGTCTTTTCAGTCGGTGGTTATTCCAGTGTTGGCATGCATGCTAAACAAAGCTTAATAACTTCAGGCTCCTGTCGAGAACCTTAGAAAGCTTAAACTCCAGTTATGCTCCTCTCTACTTACGTGCTGTATTGCCTATTATTTAATCCTAACCTTTTAGCCACAAAGGAGATGTTACTGTTATTAGCAATCAAGTGGAATCATTTATCTCTGGGTGGGTGCAGAGTAGGGAGTGTAGAGGTGCAAGTGAAGAAACTTGATAGAAAATAGGGATGAAGGCCAGTTGAGACTTCAAGACTTTGGACTTTGTGTCAAAATGAGGATGCCCCGGAGCCTGTCATCATCCCTAGGGTCACACTGGACCGGGTGAAGGCTTCCTCTGGCTGGAATATATTGAACAGAAAATGAAGACCTGAGGGAAATAAACCAATGGGTGCTGTCGACGTCACCCATGAGTTAGAATTAGCATGGTGACGTCAGGAGGGAGAGAAGTGACGGCTTCCCGAAACCCCTGATGTGGGGGAGTGAATGAGACGGGGAAGCCAAGGATTGCAGGAGCTTTCTTATTCAGGTGGAAATTGGAAACAACAGTGGGAGGGTTAAGATTTGACTGAACCATGTATCGCCTTAGGCTTGTTACAAAAGCTAGAAAAGTTACGTGTCTGTGTAGAAATTTGTACGATGCCCTTTCAAACATGGAAGCTTCCCTCCAAAGACCTGTATATTTAGAATCCTAGGCCTGAAGACCAAGCTGTGACTCCTTGCTCAGAGGCTTCCTTGGCTTCATGGCCAAGATCAAGCAAGGCTGGAGTCTGGTTTCTGTGTTCGTTCCCAGCCTCAGTTTTTGCACACTCTGACCATTGTACGTTTTTTTGGTGACTAAGGGCTGCTGGCCAGGATGCTCAGGGAGTGTGGATGGCACATGGGAGGGAGCACGCCTTGTGCACGGCTAGTCCCCAGCCTCATGAGCAGCCCCTTCTGCACCCAGCTGCCACCAATGACCTGGCCCTCAAGGCTGCCACAGTGGATTCTACAAATGCAAATTTGTTGGTCTTTATGAAACTCGAGACAGCAACAGAACTGAATTTTATTAGAAAAGTTCACCTTTAGAGGTTTTGAAATGCACTGGAAACTCTAGATACTAAGATATTCATTGAAGCCTCACTGTCATCGTGAAAAGTCTGACATAATTCTCAATGAAGGGGGTCACTACACACAGTGACACAGATGAGTTTTTCCCAACTCTAACCAGTGCAACACCACCTTTTTATAGGAATACATGATTTGTAATACCTTCTTCCTGCTGAGGCCACCATGCACCATGGGCGCTTGCATACCACCCAACCTAGCGGGCAGGAAATGGCATCTGTCTGACCTTTTGCAACCTCCCTGAGGCTGGCAGGCCCTCTGGGAAGCCAGACAGGAAGGAATATGGAAGCTTGGAGGTTTCCAGCCCCAGAGGTGGCGAGCAGGGGTGGACAGAGCCGACAGATGAGAGTTTCAATTTGCAAATTTTTAGGCACAGCTATATTTGAAGATATAAAGAAGCAGCCAGATACTCGAATCTGCTTTTAAATAAAGCGGGACTTCAATAGACAGGAGACATGAGATTGTGTTCCACTAAATGTTTGTAGATACTTTCTGCATCTGATGTTTGGAAAGAAAGGCTAAGTAAGTATATCCTCACATGCGTGTCATTGCTATGAATGCCAAGACGACAGTATGGAGAGATCCAGGTGGCTGCAATGTGGACTCAGATGCTGTGAGTGGCTTTGCCATTGCTGATGAGATTTTCCAAATGGTGGAGTTGACAATTCATAGTAGAAAGTGTAAACGAAACAAAACTCATTAGTTACATTGTTATAAAATTCAGTGTATACTAAAACCATGCCAAAAAGCGTCGTGTTTATATGTCAAATGGAGTTAGGTTTTGGACTGCAATCATTCTAAACAGTTCCCCCCACCCCCATTTTCGTGACTATCCATCAGGACATTCAAAACGGGGCTGGACTAAACATTGTAGAACACCTGATCTCCGGCTCCCTGGCTTCGTAAATGCCAGTTCCACACCTTCCACCCCCGTCCAGCTCTCCCATTATTGTGACAACTAAAAATGCCCCCACAGATTTTAAATCCTTTCCTAAGTGGCAGTACTGCTCCTCTTAAGGTCACTGATGTTGGTCTATGTTTTTGATATGGAAATATTACGAGCTATTAAATGAAAAGCGGGTTATAGAATGGTATTCAAGTATGAATTATTTCAGAAAGTATTTCTACATGCACAGGAGAAAAGGTTTAGCAGTATGTAAACCAAAGCATTAACAGTGGTTATCTCTGATATTGAGATTTGAGGAATAATTGTTTTCTTTTGTTTTATCTGCATTTCAAAATTTTTCCATCTAAGAAATTGAAAAAAAAATGTATTTAAGGAAGAAAAAGAATAGGTCAGGCCAGATAAGCACATCAGCAAGGGTCCTTCTTGGCTCATAGGGTCAGACCTCAAATCTATTGAGAGCAGCCCGCCGCTCGACACAAGGGCCTGCCACAGGCATTTGCTCAAACTCTGGTTCTCCCAGCAATGCCACCTTCCTCCCTGCATGCACACCAGTCTGCGGTGCTCGCTGTCCCTTACGGAGGGCGGGCAGAGCATCCCCTTCTTCGGATAGATGCCACTGGTCTGAAAGGAGACATGCTGTAGTTCTGCCTCTATGGCACCACATTTTCTTTAAGACGGGGAGCTCCCTCTGAGGTAAGCACTTTGTGATGGAGAAAGAGTCCATCCTCAGACTCCATAAATCCCAGGTACAAATCCCAAATGAGGAGGCCCAGGTGGGGCTCGGCCAACCGTGGGCCAAGCTGTAGTGGGGGCATCGGCACGATGCAGAGAGATAGCTGGGCTGCACGCCGGAGCTGCGGTCGGCCTGGCACCGGGGGTGCTGCCAAGAAAACCAAAGAAAGATGGTAGGACAGGAGCATCGATGTGACGCTGTGGGCCGGTGGCCCGTTAGGATTTGACCTGACACACTGCCTCCAAACCCAGCCGCCGGTCCCCAAGCCCTCTGGCCCACGTGGGGCCTCGGGTGGAGGTCACCAGGCAGGGTGTGGCTGTACCTGACACACACACATCTCCTGAGCCTGAACGGCTGGGCCAAGAGCAGGGATAGTTTCCAGATGTGGGCCTCACAGCTGGGCCAGCCATCGGAGGCTGCTTATTTGAACAAAGACTGTAAGTACTCAAAGAGCCCCAAGGCCCAGCGGAGGCTGCCAAGACCTGGCGAGCAGATGAGTGCACAACAGACCTGAATTTTTAGGCTCCGGGAGAGGAAGAGAGCTGTGCCCTGGGGTCCGCGTGGACCCACGTGAAGCGGGGCGTCTCCCTCCCACACGGGCGGCGTGGCTTCGTGCACGGGGCTAACGTGAGGGCCCTGGGCGTTAGGACGGGCAGAGAGTGGACTGAGGACGGGCTTCCATTGTTAGCGCCCACGCACCCACCCCTTCCCACATCGTCTCATAACTCGTTCTCTGGAAATAGTTTTGAAACAGAACGTTACAGCTTTATGGTCTGGTGGGCCCCGGAGCCCACTGGCCCCAGCGCGCGCACACTTTCTTGTACACACGGCCACGTGACTGGAGACGTCTCCCCGGGAGCAAAGCTGGTGCGAGACACGGAGCCGACCGGCCGCCAGCAGGCGCCTGCGCACGGACTCAGGGGAAGCCTGCAGCTTGGAGCGGAGCTTCTCCTCCTCGGAAAGAGGGGGCTCGTGCTCTGGCTGAGCTGCTACGGCTGACCTGTGCCCACTCCCCCCACCCCAATTCATACTTGAAGTCCTCACCCAGAACATGACTGTTTGGGAACTAGGGCCTTTACGGAGGTGATTCGGTTACAAACGAGCTGATGAGGGTGGCCCTGCCCCAGCCTGACCAGCGTTGTCCTAAGAAGAGAGCAGGACTCGGACGCGCTGGGGGAAGACCACGTGGGACCCGGGGAAAAACGCCACTCCGGCGGCCCAGAGAGCGGCCTCCGGGCAGGCCAACTGGGCGACACCGGGCCTCGGACCTGGGGACACGGGCCTCAGACCTGGGGACACCGGGCCTTGGACCTGGGGACACGGGCCTCGGACCTGGGGACACCGAGCCTTGGACCTGGGGACATGGGCCTCGGACCTGGGGACACCAGGCCTCGGACCTGGGGACACGGGCGTCAGACCTGGGGACACCGGGCCTCGGACCTGTGGACACCGGGCCTCGGACCTGGGGACACCAGGCCTCGGACCCGCAGCCTCCAGGAAGGCGAGAGAACACACGTCTGTTTGCGGAGCCACCCAGCCTACAGCCTCCGATCTGGGGGTAGGGTCGGGGGTGTCTGCTGACTCCGACTACCTGAAAACAGGGTCCCAAGCAGATCCCTGGGTGCCAGCGTCAGAGCCACACTGTCACAGCCACCCGAAGGTGGCAACAACCCAAGTGACCATCAACAGGTGAATGGACAAACACGAGGTGGCCCGTGCGCTCAACGGGACAGTATCGAACCTTAAAGAAAGGAATGAAACGCTGATGCACACTAACCGTGGGGGACCCTGAGGACACCGTGCCCCGTGGAGTAAGCCAGGCACCGCGGACACCCGCCCCGGGTCCCATGCCCCGAGCCCCCGGCCCCCGAGCCCCACACCCCGAGCCCCCGGCCCCCGAGCCCCACACCCCGAGCCCCACGCCCCCGAGCCCCCGGCCCCAGCCCCACACTCCCGGCCTCACGCCCCCAGGCCCCACGCCCCCGGCCCCACGCCCCAGCCCCGCCCGCGGGGCGTGCCCAGCTGTCACACTCCCGGCGCCAGGAGGGGGCGGGGCGGGCCGCCCGGGGCTGGGGGCCTTAACGGGTGCGGCGCTACTGTTTGGGGTGATGACAAAGTTCGGGAAATGAACGACGGTGGCGGTGGCACAACACTGCCAGTGTCCCTAATGCCACGGAACTGTACACTTTAAAATAAAAAAGAAAGGGGGGAGTGTCGCGTAGCGTTCACCGCGACGGACAATGAAGCTAATACGAATAACGCGGTCTGCCTCGGGTCACAGGGCGACATTGAGGTGCTGAGCCTGGCAGCCTGGGGGTCCTTCCTGGGCACCTCACCGCGGGGACCACAGCGGCCGGGCGGGGGCCACAGCGGCCCAGCGGGGACAGTGCCGGAGGGGGACCTGAGAGCACAGCCACGCCCCTCACCGCCGTCACGCGGGTCCCTCCCGCCTACTGCCCCCCCAACCCCCATGGAACACGTTGCCGTGCACACCCTCTTCCTCAGCCATGCCGAGGGACCTCGGTTTCTGTCGGACACGGCTTATAAATCACTGGGCTGTGACCGAAACGCGTGATCAGTGCCCCATGTCACCTACGTGAGTGGCCTCTCGTTAGCAGCGCTGCCCCCTCTGGGCAGTCGGCAAACTGCAGGCCAAGGCGCGCCCTGGGGAGGAGTCGGGGAGCAGCGGGGCGGGGAGGGCCCCCCCCCCCCCCGTCGTGTGCCCCACAGACGCCCACTCCCTGATTCTGCTCCCTCTGTCCTCTCGGAATGCTCTGTGGGACTCAGCGCTCCTGTCCCCGTGGAATGACACTCACGAAGGAAAAGGCAGGCAGCCTCCCAGGACCCAAGGAGCAGCAGAGCCCACCGGGACTGGGGGGGGCCACGGGCTCTCCCTCCGCAAGGCCTCGGGCCTGCTCTCTCCTGGCGAACACCCCCATTTCCACACTTTCTGAACCCCTGACTGCAAATCCAGAGGCACAGAAGGTGACACTAGTACGTTCGGCTACGGTTTTCCGACCTTTGGCGCGGAAAGGCAAAACCACCGGCAGGGCTAGATCTAAAAGAAATGACAAATGAGAAGTCTGAAATTCCTATAACAACAACAAAAAGCCTAATTTTACTAATTCTAGAGTTTCTAGAAAGAGCAAAGAAAGGGGAGGGAGGCAGGCGGGCCACTGGGGGTGGGGGCACACAGGAATGGCGCAATGTGGGATGCAAGACAGGACGCTGGGCTGCACACTGGCCGCTGGGTGTGACGGGCGGTGGCCGAGCCCGTGGAGTGACAGGCGGGTGGCCGAGCCCCCGGCGTGATGGGCGGTGGCCGAGCCCCCGGCGTGACGGGAGGGTGGATGGGTCACACTGTGGTTGGTGTGAAAGTGTAGCAGGACTCTCATTCAAGGACGGTGGCCTGGTCCAGCTTCGGGTCAGAGACGGGTCGTTGACTCGGTCTCCTCCCAGGGGGTTACACCAGTGCCAGGACAGACGGGGGCTCTCACCTGCTGCCCTTCCTCGTCACGCCCGCAGACGGGCAGAGAGGGCGAGAGGGGCTGCGAGGAGGCCCAGGCGAGGTAACTACCTGAACCCCACACCACGGATACTGAGTGTCCACGCCATCGGAGTGAGATGCGAGGCCGCCGAAACGAGCGGGAGGAGGTCACGAAGCCGTTTACTGGGATGAGACAGGTCACCCGCTGCAGCGACCGCGAAGGCGCGGTGCGGGGTGGCCCTCCCGGGCGCCCCTGGTTCCCTCTGGTTCAGGAGTGCCCACAGGTGTGCTCCTGCCACCGCTCCCCCCTGCTCCTGTTTATAGCACTCCGGCCTGCGCCAATGTGAGTAACAGGCGAGCGCGTCCCCTTCTGCATTTTCCGTCACCCCGAAGGTTAAGGGCCCGGGATTTCCTGCTCGTTAGGATTCGTCACCTGCTGTGTGCAGAGCCGGCTGCACCTGCGCGCTTTCCGAGCCTCTGTCCACCTGCCGGGCCGTGAGCGGAGCCGGCGGACGAATCGAACCCCTGGGTGTTGGCCGATTCTGTTCCTTGAATGACAGTGAGACGCTCTAGGCTGCCTGTGCCCACTAAACCCCCGCAATGTTGCAAGAGAACCGGGAGCTGGAGGATGGGGTGCGTTTAGAAAACACTAGGGAGCAACAGGTCTAAAGTACCTTTGACCTTTGGGAAAGACAGCCAGTCGTGGCCCTGCATTTGTTGGGGTCTTTTTATTTTCACTTATAAAAAAAAGTACAGTCCCCTGAACCACTGAAAGAGGGTGCTGCAGTGGATGCCCTGCCCACACCTCGTCTTTCCCCTTCAGTGCCAACGGGATCAAATTCCAACTGCCAGCACCTCAGGTTGTGGCCCGAGGACTTCCTCCTGACCTGGAGCCCCTCTGTCACCTGCACAGCACTGCAAAGTGCCAGGGACTTGATATGCTTGGGAGCAGCCTCCCAATAATGGTGGGCAGGAGTGGGTGTATAAATACCCCAGCTCCCTGGCCCCTCAGGTGGGCTAACTCTGATGTGTGTGTTCTACATTGCTTCCAGAGTTTTCTGAACGAACTTAAGCTTCAGTCGCCCACAGTGGTAGCTGTCTTCCTGTCCCCATCTCACGTCCCCAGGTCCCTGCCAGCTTCTCCTAGGACCATCTCCCAAGTTAACGACTCCACCTGGAGTCTCTGTCAGAGAAAACCCCAACAAAGACAGGTGCCCACCTCCACCAATGGGGTTCTGTGAGCGATAAGGGAACAGTCACCGGAGAGTGGGGAGAGTCACAAAATCAGGAAGTGTGGCTACTTCTATACCCTGAGCTATAATATACAGTTTTGGGGCCCTCTGATGAGTTTTGGGGTCCCTCTGGCTCCCATCTCCTGTCCCAGGAGTGGTGAGCTGATAGGGAACCCCAGCCAGAGGCATTCAGATGACATGTGTAGGTGGGACAGGGGTAATAGTGGAAGGACCCACGGTGTTCTCCTGCCATCACCATGTGTGGGCACCCCCCTCGCCATCTCTCCTAATTGCGAGGTGGGAGGTGCAGGGAAACGAGGGAGGAATTGAAACGGAGGGAGGAGAAGGACAGGGAAAAAGCAGGAGGCCTTCCTGACCCCGCTCATTCCCTTTAGGTTCAACTCATTTTTTCTCGGAAGAATATTCTGAACGCTTTCTTTCAGGGAGGGTCTGCTCCGGGTCCGCTCTCCGTTCGTCTTTGATTGAAGGTGTCTGTATTTTGCCCGCACTCTTGAACAACAGTCGAGCGAGGTTTTGGAGCCTACCTTGGTGATTGTTTTCTGTCAGCACGACCATTGTCTTCTGACTCCTCTTGCTGAAACTCAGAAAGCTTTTGTCAGTCAGGCTGCTGTTATTTTCCGGGAAAACCTGTCTGTTGTTTCCTATCTCTAGTTTATTACCCAGAGAGATTTACTCCCTCTTGCCCTCTGTGGGGGGGCTGCAGTTTCACTTCAATCTGCTAGGTGTGCCTTGGTTGTTTTTTTAATTCATTTTTATTGTTAGACTTATTGGGGTGACATCTGTTAGCAAGGATTGCATCGGTTTCAGGCATACAATTCTACCGTGCACTGTCACCTTGATGTATAATAAGTTCATAATTGCTCAGGCTTCCCTATAACTTGCCTCTGAAGAATCCTGTCTTCTATTAATTAAAAAAACAACTCGGCCATTATTTCCTGGAGGAGTGCCACTCTCTTCTTCCCTCTATTCTCCCTCGAAAGCCGGTTTTGGTTTGTGCTCTACTTTCTCCTTTTGCTCCGGCACGCTGTGGTGGGGCAAGGGCTGGGCTTGCGCTGGGTGTCCGTGGGTCCCAATGGCTAGCTTCGTCTGCCCCCTAGTGGCCTCATGACCAACGGTAAGAAGCACGTTTCTCCGTTTTCCACGTTGCTCTTCGTTTGGTTTTCAGCGTCATTCATGGGAAAAGATTGTCCGAAACTTGCCCCATCTCAAAGCTCTCTATGCGAAACATGAAATGGGCCGAGTGTGATTCTACTAGACAACACGCGCTCAGAGGCATCGTCCAACACACATGGACACTTAGGAAGGGGTTCCCGTTCCTCCTCCTCCAGGCTCCCCAAGGGCCATCTACCCTCCTCGGTGCACATTCTCCCCAGGAAAGCTGTTCACCACCCTGGGACCCCGTGCACAGCAGCTCCCCCACTCCGACATGAAACGTCCACTCCGTCTCAGATCGGATCTAGGCCCGCCTTCACCAACGTGGTTAGTCACTTCCTGGGGTCACTCCAAACCTCGAACAGCCCCCCGCCCTCACTGCCGTGCCCCCCGGCCCCCTCCTCTGGCCTGAGCTCACGAAAGAACACCGGTGTGGTTCTCCCCAAGAGAACTGGTCCTGGACTTGAACATGATGTTCACACTGTGGTCCGACCGACACCAGTTACTTCTGCTGAGGGACAGACCATGCAAACCACGTCTTCATTTATGCCACCAAGTCTGCCTTAGTTCCCCAGCAGACACAGAATCCGCCTGGCTGCGTGCGCGCTGCTGCCTCCCTCCCATCTCCGCGGCTGAGCCAGGCCGCGCTCATCCTGCCCTCACAATGGTGGCTCCTTTGTAAGGTAGCGTCATGGGAAGTTTATTTTCCTCCGGGTTGGTTTGGTTTGTTTTGTTTGTTTGTTTTGTTTGTGTTTTTGCCAGGAGGCTGGAACACAGAGATAAATTCCAACCTGAAGGATATTGACCACAGAGGCGAGGACTTCCTGACAGCAGAGTATGGGGACGTCCCTGGGGCCATCAATGAAGAGCCGTGACCTTCTCTGGCTGCCAGAATCCTGGTCGGTGACGTGGGGACTGGAATTTACCTCACTGTCCCGTGAGGATGAAAGGAGGGGTGCGGCCTTTCCGCAGAGGCAGAAGTCGCCTCCCTTTATGGCCCCGAGTGGGCAGCCCAAGGATGCTGTACCGTTTTAGAAACTTCTAGGAAACCACATAGACTTTCAGGAAACCATCAGTCATTAGCTAATGGGAGCCGCCCATTCTGGTGTGTGAGAAATGCATTTTTTCCTCGGAAAAGTATTCCTCCTGATCATTTCCCAGGAGGGCTTCTACCTTCATTCTTTCTTTTTCTTTTTTTTCTTTTTTTTAAGGCTCGCACTACAAGGTACCTGCAGGGACTCAACATTTACATCAAACTTACCTTTTAGCTATTTTTGTGTCCAGCTCAGTGGCAGTAAGAGCATTCCCACTGTTGTGCAACCACCATTACCATCCGTCTCCAGAACGTTCTCCACCTTCCTCACCTGAAACTCTGTCGTCCTTAAATACGACCCCCACGTGCCCCCGTCCTCAGGC
This sequence comes from Lyroderma lyra, assembly GCA_004026885.1. NCBI lineage: Eukaryota > Metazoa > Chordata > Mammalia > Chiroptera > Megadermatidae > Lyroderma > Lyroderma lyra. Next base: position 27,648 of record PVJL010008480.1, read on the forward strand.
CCTAGCAACCTCCATTCTACTTCTGATTTAATTTTAACTTGAAAATAGTGAATATCAGTGAACCAACCTTTTTGGTACCTACTTAGGCACTCATGTTCCTTTGTATTACGGGAATATTTATCCTTTTGTATGGGAATCCCTCAGGGGAATTAATCGGTGGTACGTCCCTCTGTGGGCAGGGAGAGAGGGCACCCATCCCACATGGGCATCGTTGCTCCTTTGTTTCCATGGACAGAGCGTGACAGTAGTGTTGAGGGCAATCTGTCCCAGAGACTGTGTGTCACGCAGCAGAGGAGGGAGATCTGAGATGAGGGGGTGAGACTCCTGCGCTGATGAAAGGCTAGTGGCAGGGCACAGCGGTGTCCTACAGGTGGGGCCAGGGCATTGCCTTAATTGCCATGGCCTGTTCCCCAAGAAATGGCTTCACCCCAAGATTTCAAGTCATAAAATACCGACCACAGATGCGGTGTGGGGCGGCACAGGGGCGATCACGGTTGACTTCCACAATGCATGTGGCTTACCCAAGGCTCCAGAAGAATCTGAATGCCCACAGGCCTGCCGGAGGTGTCCAGTGAAAGTGAACCCAAGGATGGACACCCCTCTCTTCTAAGGAATTCATTCCCCTGTTGTCCCGGCCAAGGCGTGGAGTGTGGAATATTGGCCACAATTCCATGAAGGGACTGGGCCGAAGCGGCGCGTGCTGCCTGCACTGTGCTGGCACGAACAGGATCATTCCGCCACCAGACCGCTGCCGGGCGTGAGCCTGAAAGACGTGAGGTTGCACATTCCAAGAGAGTGAGTCTAAGACTACTAGAAAGGACCATCTGTACGTTGCCAACATTTTCACTGTCATACATGCCTTTTTCAAAATATTTTCTCTCCTCTTAATAGCATTTTGTTGGGACGAACATCTAAGGAAGAAACTCCAAGGAAGCACGGGGCAGGGCTTCTCACACTCACGGGCATAGGAGTCGCCTGCGAAGCCTGTTAAAATGCAGGTTCTGATTCGGAGCGTGCAGGGCCGGGCCTCAGGTCTGCAGTGTAACGGAGTTCCCGGGCAGGGCTCCTGCAAAATGAAAATGCGAGGCCCCTTGTCTGCAAATGATTAAGAATTTCAAGACAACAAGAGCAGAGCATTAAAACCAGGGGCAACCCTTCTGAGAGGGGCCCAGTGTGACTGTTCAGGTCACAGTGCATCGGGCCTGCATTGCGCCCAGGTGACGCTGGTGGCTGTCGAGGAGGAAGGCCACAAGGTCGCACGATTCCGGGTCGTTCTGGTCCCAGCGCTCTGCGTTAGCATCTCAGCCACGACATGGCATCTCTGACTTGAATTTCTTCAACAGGAGTTAGGCCCTCCAGCACCAAAAATCTTTCATTGTCAGGTGGTCAGGGACACGCAGCCTCAGGTGATCAGAGATGGGACAGGTCCGGATCTCGTTATGTTCAGCTTCAGGATCGAACGACCGGGGCAAGGTAAGTTGGAAGCTCTTGGTGAACAGCAGTGCGTTGCACACACAGGGGCACCTCTCCCTTAAGACGCGTTCAACTGGCCGCAGGACACCAGTGTGAATACAAATGCTGGTGCCTTTGGAATGTCAGTCTCTAAATTCAGGCCAGCTCGGCCACTGCCCATAGCTGGGTCTCATTGAAGGGACTGAGATCATGCCTGCAGGAAAGCGAGTGCAGACAGAGGAAACAGGGCGGGCGCGGGGGCCGCGGCGAGGGAGCGCGGCTTCTCAGAGGCACTGCGATGTGAAATGACCCTGGGAAAGCCTGGGCGCTGACGGGGTGTTTTCCCAGCCGCTGAGCTGCAGGGGTTCATCAGTTTGCCTTGCACTGAGAGCCAGGCCTGAGATCTGGAAGTGCTGGCTGGACACCCCACCACGCCTTCCCCCTCCCCAGAGGGAGTCGGAGGGGGAGGGTGCTCTCACCCTGGGAGTCGGCCACCCACAGAGCTCAGAGAGAGGCTCCTGCTCCCCGCTCCCCTCACCCCGTCTTCCCCACCCCCTCATGTCAACCCGGAGGGCCCAGCCAAGGCCCTCTCCGTGGTGGTGTTCTTTTGGGGGCACCTTCTGGGCCCCACCCCACCATTCTCTTGCTGGGGGTTTCCGTTGGGGCCACTCTGCCTGTGGGCTTGTCAGTGGTGTCTCCCTCCCTCGCAGACACAGAAATTCTGAGCCACAGACCCGCCCCCCAGGGGCGTGGCCTCACCCTCCAGGCCAGCGGGCTCAGCCACAAGGTGGCCCTGCCAGGACCCGTCCTCTGGGCTCCAGAGGAGGTAGGTTCCTGAGGTGAACGAATCCATCAGACCGCATTCTCCTGTGAGCAGCGAGGCTCTGGTCTTTGGTGCACTGTTAAATGGGGCCCTTGAGTGCTTCCTGCACCCGGAGCTGGGAAAAGAACTCTCCATTTCCTCCTCTTGTCCTTCCACAGCTTCGATCTTCTGCCCGGTCTGGACACCAGAATCACCTGGGGCGCTTTAATATGTGGGTCACACCCCCTGGCCGATTCAACCAGGATTTCTGGGGGTACGGCCCTGGCCTCCGTACCTTTCACAGGTGCCTCTCTGTGCAGGAGCTGAGAGCCACTGCGGGGACGGGGACGGGGGGGGGGGGGGGGGGGGGGGGGGGGGGCGCAGGCAGAGCCCCATGGGAAGTGCTGCTCCCGTCCCAGCCACCCCGCAGGGCTGCTTAGCACTGCTCCCAGTGGGCCTGCATTTCGTGGAGTGGCCCTTCGAAGGCACTGTCACTTCCTCATGCTCCCTCGGCTGCCCTGACCTCTGACCCTGCCAGCACGTGACCCAGCCCCCAGTCCACTGAGACCGACTCCAGACGCCTGCGTGGCCCCCTGTCCTAACACTGTGCTTTGGTTTCTGAGCATGAGTCGCGGGTGGCTCTCAGGGCCGAGTCAACCCTACCTGCCCGGCTGGACGGGGTCTCCAGCCTAAACAGGGACACACGCCGCTCCCTCTGCTGACGGCCTGGGGTTCCTGTCACCTCTGGCAGGAACTCTGAAGCCGTCCTGGCTTGAAGAACAAAGATTCTCCGGGGTCAGGCCTCGTGCCCTCTGCCCACGGGTGCCATTGCTGCCTCCCCGGCTAGGCGTGGGGCTGGGCGTGGGCATGTCACAGCGGTCCTGGGGCACTGCCTTTCCAGCCTCCTGTCGACGGTCTACTTCATCACAGATGAGCCCCTGCCATGTTCCTGACCAACTGGGGTACCACCCACCCAAGTACACAAGGGCGGCACCGCAGGGGCTTAACCCCTGGCTCCCCGGAGAAGTCCCTCCAGTCGGTGTGGGAAAGCAATCAGGTATCGCCACTGGAGTTCCTCGGAAAGGCCATTATGGGACGAGTTGCGTCTCCCACCAAATTCATGTGGCCAAGTCTTAACACACAGCACTTCACAACATGATCTGACATGAGAACAGGGTCACTGCAGATGTCATTAAGACGAGGTCACAGAGTACAGTGGGCCCTAAATCCGTATGTCTGGTGTCCTTATAAAGAGAGGGAAATCTGGACTCAGAGACACAGACACACAGGGAAGACACCATGTGCCAACAGAGGCAGAGATCAGAATGACGAACTGCGGGCCAAAGAACACCAGGGATTGTCAGGTGCCACCAAACACTGAAGAGGCACCGAAGGATGCTCCGAGGGAGCAGGGTCTGCCCAGCCCCGACTTTAGATTTCTGGACTCTAGAACCACGGGAGAATAACCTCTGTTGTTCTAAGCTACCTGATTCACGGTACTTTGTCATGGCAGCCCAAGGAGCGTGCGTGTGTGCATGTGTGTGCGTGCATGTGTGTGTACTTGTGCATGTGTGCGCGCGTGCATGTGCGCTTGTGCATGCGTGTGTGCGTGCGTGTGTGCGTGTGCATGTGTGCATGTGTGTGCGCGCGCTTGTGCATGCGTGTGTGCGCGCGTGCGCGTGCGCGTGCCTGTGCATGTGTGCGTGTGTGCGCGTGCGCGCGTGCGTGTGTGTGTGTGCGTGTGCCCGTGTGTGTGTGCGTGTGTGCGTGCGTGCCCGTGCATGTGTGCGTGTGTGCGTGAGTGGGGGTTAATAAGCCTTTGGGTGAGAAGTCTGGAACTTTGCCCTCTAACAGTGATTCTCTAATTCCTTTTCCGATTTATTTCTTGAGCGTCATCACCGAGATCAATCCAGGTGGGAAAGCAGCTGGAGTCAGAGCTTTCCTCCACGTTATCTCACCGCAGAGCCATAAAAATGACATAATCTCCTGAGTCCAGACACCGGACGTCCAGCCGTGCACAGGCTGTGCTGCCAGACACGGAGCCGCACTCGCCCGAGCTCCTGCCGCGGCCGCCGGGGCCGCAGCGACCCGGGTGCTCAGACCCCGTCCCGCGGGCGGGTGGCACGTGCTGCTCGACGCTCCTGCCACCCGGGAGTGTGCTGATTTGAGCAGCTGCACGTCTATAGGAAATATTAATAACGTGGTGGTTCATCTGTTTGCTGAAAAACGTTGCTATTTGACAGGGTATCAGTACTGCCTTTTGTCCCCAGCTCCTGCCTCTAATGTTTAATTGTAATGTATTGTAGTTGCAACAAGCTGAATGGAGATTGAAAAATGAGATGTAAACAAAGTGGAGAAACACATCCTTCGTGGTCAATGTGAATCTTGCCAAGGATTTTTTTTCCTTTTTTCTGTCAGGAAGCCGGCCAAGAGCTGGGAAGACAATGAGGACAGGACGGGATTCACCAAATCAGCAGCTTCGGGGAGGTCAAGGGAGACAGAAGGGGCCTGTTTGGCAACTGGAAGAGAGTCAAGGGGTTAGCTGGAGGCCCCCGGAAATGCATCCTGTGGGACGGGGGAGAGGAGCGCGTGTGACCACGGGGTGGTCAGGAGGACGTGGCTGGCCGCCATGCTGCTTAGGGAGTGGGGTGCGCCCAGCCCCCACACCTTGGCTCCCAGCAGGACGCCTTCCCTTTCCTGGATTCGCTTCCTGACTCGGACAGAACAGTCGATGTAAGTCAATAACCTCTCCAAGACCTGACTCTCCTGGCCCCTCGATACTTCGGTGTGGGTGGCCCCAAAGTGACCTTTCTGTTGGAGCCAGGAAGACTGGATCCATGGGGCAACTCACCGGGGACCCCTGGCACACAGTTCACCAGACTAAGACAGCTGAGTCTAGAAGATGCTGTCAAAACAGAATCTCCCTGCACTTCCTCAGTGGTGTCCTGGAATTACCCCATGCTCCGTAACCCCCGACCTCCAAAGACATCTCAGTAAAGGAGGAGAAAGTCACTTCTGCACCCATTTGACACTTGCCATTTGTCTCGTGCCTGCTGTAGGCCTGGCCCTGTTGGTCGTATTTGGGACACCGCATGGAGGCAGACAAGTTTCTACTCTCGTGAAGCTTACAACCTAACGAGGGAATGGTGAACAGAGCAATAAACAAGCTCATTTCCGATACTGACCGAGGACATGATGAAATTAAACTGCAGTGGTATCAGTTGGGGTGGTCACCAGTGGTATCAGTTGGGGTGACCTTTCTGAGGTGACATCTGAGCTGAGATCAGAACAGAGGAGCAGGCAGACACAGCGATGTGTAAGGAAGATGGTTAAGTAGGGGGACAGCCGCTACAACGGATCTGAGTGGGGATATGCGTGACTTGTTCAGCGGAAAGGAAGCCAGAGTGATGTGACCAGTGACTGTCACCCAGGAGATGTTTGGCAATGTCTAGAGATACTTTTATTGCCACAAGTGTGGGGGGTGCTACTGGCAGCTAGTGGGTAGGTACAGCTCTAGTCGATGTATAGAACAGCCATGCATAATGCAGAATTACCTGGACCAAGATGTCCCCGGTGCTGAGGTTGAGGAGCCCTGGCCCTGGGGTGTGTACGAGAGTGAGGGGGAAGAGGCCACATGAAGAGAGGTTGTCTGGTCTTGTCAGACCAGGCAGATCCTCATGAGGAGTTCGGGTTCACTGCAGAGTGATGGAAGGCCACTGGAGACTTCTCAGGAGCCCAGCGTGGCCCTCTACATTTTGAAATAATGGTCCTAGTGGGAAATTGATGGGGATGGTTCCATAATGGAACCTTGTTCAGAAGCCCAAATGAGAGAGAATGGTAGCTTGGACAAGCAGGAGAGATGGATAGAATTGGGTGGTTTGGGACACGTTTTCAAGATGAAATGGGCAGAACTGTCAATGAATTGGCTGTGGGGGTTGGTGAGGAAAAGAGGAATCAAGAATGACTCCCAGCATTTTGGCTGAAGCAACAGGATGGTTCCTTGTGACTTTTCTGTAATGAGAAAAACTAAGAAAGAATTAGTTTGGGGTAGAAAACCGGAAGTTCTGTTGTGGATGGGGTGAGTCTGTGACACTTACTAAATATCCACATGTGGATATAGGCAGACAGGAGGTAAAGAGATAAGATACGCTAAAATCCAGCAACAGTGTGCCCATTTACCTTAGACTGCTTACACAATAATGTAAGATTCAATGTCACAAAAAACAGAGGAAAGGCTTTTCTTCTTGCTGTTTGCATAGAAACAGTTAAGTTCCAATAGTCTATCATTTTTAGCAGAAAAAAATATTAAAGAGGCAGGACAATGTGATCTAAGAAGATGCTGACAAATACAAAATAATCCAACAGAAGCAGGGAAGTATCAGGGCTCAGAAAACTTGAACTTGAACTTCACGTACCTGAACAACCATTCCCCTGGCAGGATCATGCCCCCTTCTCCATGGGCCGCCTCCCAAGCACCGAAGGACCACTGTAGAAAGTGCCCCCTGTGAAGCTGTCCCTGTTCCTGATGTGGTGGCTGCTCTTTTCTGGGCATCTGACACACTTGAAGTGAAGCCCTTCCCATGACCCAGGCCTGTGCTGGTGACTAAAGTCACCTGCATCCTCTCATGGAATCTTATGACAGTGTTCTATGAACTCCAGCTTGCAGACCAAATAACTAAAGCACGAAGTAGTTAAATTGCCAAGGTCACCCAGCTACTCAGAGGCAGAGCCAGAACTTGAACTCTGGGCTGCCTGCTCCTACGATTTTTTAAATGACTTTCTCCTCCACTCGACTGCGAAGTCCTTGAAGATTCCAGTGTGCCAAGCTGGGGTCACAGTGAACACCAAGTACCCTAGGTCTGACGAAGTACCACATATCCTGAACCAGTTTAACATTTAAAACCCGACCATGAAATCGCAGGTACTGGTGTTCAGTCTTCAGGGGTCCCAAACCCATGCCGTTGAAATCTGCTATCAACCACTAGCCATTTAAAGGCATATTTCACAGGTAATTCAAAGCTGAGATGTTTACCTTTTTAAGAATCAGCCCAAAGCTCTCTCAGAATTGTCTCTTGACTGAAATCTCTTTGTTTTCTCAGGAAAACAAAAAGATACTTAGGGTGCTTTCCCCCTTTCCCTAGATACTCTGACCCCACCCCCTCCTCCCTCAGGCAATGGTCATCTTTCCCTGTTAGTGGGGCTGCATCTGCCTCACATCTGGGGACCAAGACCACATCCTCCTACACCAGAGATGCAGCCAACAGCTTAGCTGCCCACCTCCTGCTCCAACTACTCAGAAATTTTAATATATTAACTAAATTAATCAATGCTTGCAATTACTTATTAGTAGCAAAGACGTTCACTGCAGTGTTATTTCCAATAGCAGAAAGCTAGAAACCATCCGAATGACCACCGTTGTTGATATATTTGATCCAATTATGGTGCATGCCACCTGACAGAATATTATCTGCTTTTAAAAATATTTATTAAGATTTTTTTTAACCAGGAAAGAGGCTCGAAACATAATGAATAAGAAAAGAATATTGAATACAGCATAATCACGATTACATATTAAAAGACGGTGCCTAGAAAAAAGACTGGAAGAGAACAAGCGATGTGAACATGTTAATGACATCCTGGGTTATCTTTTTGCTTCTTTAATGTGCCTAGCTTTTCCAGCTTTGGTGTGTGCATGGTTTCAGTCAGGAAGAACATACTGGTTTTATCTTCAAATGTGTCTGTGGCCTCTGGGTGAGAGGAGGTTTTCTTCCATCCAGTACCTCTGTGAAGACAGTTAGGTGCATCTAGTGCTAAATGAGAAGGGTGCCAATTAAAAAGCCAACAGGACCATGGTGTTTGCAAAGTTGGTACATTCCTTCATTCGTGAAAATAGGTTGGAAGCATATAATGTGCCAGACGCAGGGCAAGCCCCTAAGATACAAATGTTAGTAAGGCGAGGTCTCTCCTTCAAGGAGCTTACAGGATGAGAGGTGCTCATTTAAAACCTGGGAATGAGAAAACAACGTGCAAACAAGGGTGGACCCAAATCCGTGAAGATGAACACTTTCTTTTTATCATTATCTTAAAAACCTTCCCTGGATTAAATAATCAACCAAATGTAAAATAGTGATGACCTACGTGGGGTCCCAAATGTTGTGTTGCAAAGCTGCCCTTACCTGAAGGTCTGGCTGGAATCCCCTTCTTCACCAGTACATCCCTCAGGAAGGTAAAGGAACACTCTAGAACTGGCCTCACAACAGTTGGCGCTGGAGCCTCTTACGTCCGTTTCCTCCTCGTGTGGAAAAGCAGCTCCCTGTCCGTACGCTGCATCATACGGGGCAGACCCTTCCTTCCGCAGTCATGAGAGCTCTGCACTGCACTGCGATCTGTGACCTCCTGGGCCCTCTGCAAGCCTAGACCAGTCCCAACCCCATTTGCTGGCCTGGACCTCACTAGGGCAGCGAGGCCACAATTCCGTCACTAAGGATAGTTTGGAAATCGCATCCATGTAGAATGCAAAGGTCCCAAACGAGCCAAAGTGCTGACAGTCCCTGAAACAGGCAGTTAAATGGATTCAGTCTCAACTCAAGCTTTGGTCTGAGGATTAACCGGGTGATTAGTCTCCTCCGACAGGGCCGTCAGTCCTGGGAGTAGTGAGTGACAGAGCTGGAAGGCAGCATCGCCGTGTCCCAACCACCCAGGGGACCTAGCCCTGGACCAGGCCCTGCTCAGGGAGGGCTCTGTCCCAGGGGCCGCAAACCTGTACTTCCCAGTAAAAATCAGCTGGAGTCTGGAGTGTATGTGTATTATACACCACATATGTGTCCCACAGGGTGAAGATGGTCTCGCCATGAAATGGTTAAAAAAGGTGCTAAGAGGCCAGGCCAGCCAGCCTGGGCTCAAACCCCTGCTCTGCACTTCCTGGGGGTGGCCTGGGCTAACCTCTGGAGCCCTCTGAGCCTCAGCTTTTTGTGTGAATGAATTGTAACAGCCTCCACCTCCCAGTGCAATGGTCAAGGTGAAGGGAATCGTCACTACAGGCAAAGCACTCAGGGCAGTGCCTGCCACTTTAAAGCCGTGACTGGTGACGCTTACAATGCTCAGAATGCAGGCAGACAGTAAGAGAGGTTCTCATGTGCTTTTCCCCCCTCAGCTGTTCCCCTAGGGTGTCCTATGGGCTGAACACAGGTGCCTGGGGGGACCACCGTGCTCTCGCCGCCTCCTCAGCCAGCAGGGGCCAGGACCAGGCCTCCTCACAAGGCTTTGTGCTGGTGGTGCCGGCTTTCTGCATTCACCCTCCAAACCGGAGACCTGCAAAGGGTCTTGGTAGAAACTTCATCAGGCCACCTCCTGCAGCAGCTGAGAAGAGTCCTCCTCCCAGAGGACACCCCTGCAGTGCCTAGAGACTAGCCACTCCCAGTGCCGGCCCCTCAGGGGCAACGGCCAAGATTCAGGAAGGGCGTAACTCCAGACTCTGCTTGCTTCTGGATAACTTATTTGGGGTTCAGAGTTACTCCATGATGTGCCCCAATGGTGTGTGGACTGTTTTGGGCTAGAGGCAAGTAACGTCTGCCCCCTCCCCCAACTGCCTGGGAGAGTTATCAGAGAAAACCTTCCCTGACTCATCTGTGTGGCAGGGCGAACTATGAACTCCCAAACATCTTGTCTTCCTGCAAGGACTCTCTGAAGCCCCAAGGCGCTTCACCGCAGCCCTAGCCCAGGCTGCCTTATGTAACCCACGGGCCCTGTCTGTCTCTGAGCATGTCACGTACGTGGGGTCTCTGACTCTGGCATATACATGGGGTTCCCAAATGCACGAATGTAGTTAAATTTAGTTATTTTCTCTTGATATTCTGTCTTTCGTAGATTTAATTATTAGACAGCTGAAGGAAACTTGGGGGTAGAGGAAAGTTTCTTCCTCTCCCACACTTACTTAGTGTTTATTGATCATGGAGTATGTGAAATGAATGGCCTGTACCGAGCCCAATAAGCAGTTTAAAAGAGAGATGCAGTGAAAATCCTAACCCCAGTCAAAGCCATTCACAGTCATTAACATACCCTGAAGCACAAGGTGAGGTGACTCAGTCTCCTACCTGCAGCTCTGTTACAGTAAGTTCCAACGGCAGGACTCAAACAGCAAGGGGGTCCTTCCAGGCAGAAGGAAAGGTAATCCCTGCAGACCTGTGACACTGAAGTTCTGCACCCTGTCTGTCAGCTACTACCAATAACTGAATTAAAACAAGTAATAGTCATCAACCCAGGGAGGGCATTGATGTTTTGTTGAATATTAAGACATTTTGAAACTTAGTTCTGTTTATTACTCCGTCAAAGCGAGCTCCACATCAGTTAGCAAATGGTTGATTTAAATTTCTTCATTATGTCATAACCCTGCTGGTAAAAACCACTGCAAAATACAAAGAGAGGAAAGAACTAAAGACAAGAATTCACATGTCAAAAGACACCCTGCAGAAGCCTGGGTTCCAGTCCTGACAAGCTTTTTCCTTGTCCTCTCCAATCCCTGCCTCCGGGCAGGAAGTGGAAGATACACACACCGCACAGGATGAGCTGAAAGTGACTGACGCAGAGTATGGCCAATCCGCGGTTAGTCTCTTGGAGAGTGTCAGTGATAGTCCCAACCTCCCACCCCTGCCAACACACCGTAGTCTCAGGGGCTTGGGAAGGGTGACTACCTATACGTTACACACAGGAGTCCATATGCTGCTGCTCCAAACCCACCTAGGCCAGTCCCAACTCAGTTACAGACACGGCCGTAACTTCCTAATCAAAAACCTGGCTACCAAGTCTGACAAGTGAGAGAGGACTTCGGGAAACAGTGTTTCCAAATGTCTGAAATCAGGTCCAGAATGATGCCTTCGTTTATTATTGGGTAGATATGAGTGGTGCATTTGCTGGATGACGACGACCCCTCAGGAACGAATGAATGGGGCACAGATGCCACGGTAAGGCCAGAGAGCTGTGTGCTCAGGAGCTTAGTAAGCACCTGCCAAGCTCCAACCCTTTTCACGTACCACAAATTCCATGTAAAAATGTTTACATAAAAATTATGTGCAAATCCTATGCAGACAGCATTGCAATATTGCCAAATAAAGCTCCTAGGGACAAAGTCCTAATGGGTTCACCTGTGAGAAATGATGGCTTCAGCGCCTTACCGCTCACGAAGTATGGCTGTGGTACTTCGGGTAGGCAGGAGGGTGACACACATTGCAGTGAGCTATTTTTAACCCACTGAAATGCTCGAGGAAAAGGAATAGTCAAGTACTTCTTGAACTGGATTATAGATCATGAAAGGAAGTATTTTTTTGTGCATGCTTTATTCCTGGCTTACAGGGCAATCTCTATGAACTGATTTAAGAGCCTCCAAATGTTCATTGTGAAGAGGTTTTCATAAAGACCCAGAAAAGCAAATGACCTCCACATGAGCTCAAGAAAAGTCAATATCTGGACGTGCAACATTTGGGACATTTCTCCTAGTTGCTATTTCCACATTCAATAGGTAAGATTAGTAACTAGGGGAAAGCACTATTTCACAAGACCTAGGAAACGGTGACAAGTAGAAAGTACCCGGAACTTCAGTGTGTCCTTAGGGGAAGGGAGCAATGACAGAGGGAATAGTTCTAGTCCTAGGCAGATGGAGGCAAATCTTCCACGTGTCCCACCGTTCCGTCTGAACAGGACAGACCACCACCGTGTTTCTGCTTTAGAATAAAACGCGGCACTTGTGACTGGAACCCAACCAAAGCAGTGCTTGTTTGGGGCACTTAAACTCAGGGCAGGGGACAGCATGACTTTCTACTTGATCACACAGCCCGGAAGATGGACAGCAACCTCAGGGACCCATCCATTGGCCCATCTCCTCCTGTCAAGTGTTCAACCTTAGCCCTCTGGGAGGGAGGGAAGAAGGCAGGCCGCAGTCCATCCTCAGGACCTTGCAATTAGTGATCAGGGCAACAGGCTTGCCAAAGGAAGTGTGACCAGGGTTGCAGCTTTGGTATTTTGATGATGGTGGGAATTTCAAAAGATTTGAGTCATTCGTCTTTCACATACGTGGCCACAGGACCGGTTTATGACAGATGCATGACAAGCGTCAAATACAAAACCATTTACATGGATTCATTTGCACAGAATATATGCTGGGGGATGGACTGAAAACTGAAATTCAATGGCAAGAAATGAGAAAAGCCTATTCCCCTACCATCCCCCGCCTCCCATTCTATAACAATTCAACAGACATCCAAGGGCTTTTCGTTTAAAAAGGCACTTCCGTGTGTGCCCACTTATTTTCTTTCTGGCCAGCATTAGTGCCTCATTTACAACCAGGACAACACTTTCACTTACGTGAGGCTTTAGTATCTACAACTTAACGTCAAATGCGTGGCCTGGTCTGATCGCTGGGGAGAGAGGGGGGCCGATCCCGCCACCCCCACACTTCATAGGAATTCCGGGATGAATTCACAACGCCTTCTATGAGTGTTCCTGTGGGAGTTAACAGTCAAATGGAACCTTCTTTCATTCCTCACTGGACAGGGCAGCAGCAAGCTGACTGTCAGAGGCTGTCCTGGGAGACCCGAAGCACAGGGTGGATTTCATGTATGTATTTTTCACCGTGGGAGGTATGGAGTTAGATGACTGTTGGAGAAGCTGACTTCCTCTCTTCACGGTCAATGCTATGATTCTGCTTCCACCTGACACATCTGCCTTCCATTTCCCCTGGAAAAACTGCCCATCGCAGGAGCCAGTGGTCGTCAACTGTACTACCGTACAAGCCGGGCCTCCACGGGTGCAGTGAAAAGTACGACTTCCTCCAGCTCACCGCCCTCCTTGACGGTGCTTGGGTTGCTTTCCTGTGGCTGGGGAAGTAGTAAGTTGTGTGAACTTGGTTTCTTCCGGAAGTGTGGAGGAAAGATGAAGAACGAGTTCAGGCCATTTTCACTCAAAGTCTAACCTCTCCAGCAGGTGGTGCTGTGACAAAAGCGAAGGAGAGAAACCAGGGCACTCAGGTCGGGTGTCAGGGCTCCCCCAGCACCCTCCTCACCATTGGTGTTCCAGGGCCCTGCAGGGCTGACCCGACCCCAAACACCCACTGGGGTCCTCGGTGGGGAGCTGAGTCTACCAGCAGGCCGTCTCAGACCTCCCCCACCGTCTCCCAATCACCTGGTCCTCCCTGCAGGCAGGGGGCCCTTGTAGCTCATACCCTGGAGGCCTGAAGGCTTCAGGTTCTTCAAATAGTGAGCACTTTACAGTTTACACGTTACTGGATGCCACCATGATGAACAGCTGTGGAAAGAAACGCCGCCTCTGGACATCACTGGGGGGCCCCACGTGAGCCAAGGGGACCCCGAGTGAGTCTCCTCCTCTCTGGCCACTGAACACACTCACCTGTTAATTCTTCACCCACACGCCTGTTCACCCCAAGCTCCCAAAGGGCAAAGCTTTGTCCCTTATCTGCACAGCACCTCAGATGCGGTGTGTGCTCATGTGACTTGGTGTAAGAAGCAGAGAAGCACTCACGGAAGTGGAGGGCTGAGGACAACACGGCTGGCAGCTGTCCCCATTCCCCACATCTGCACGGAAGTCAGCAGAGCAGAGGAGTGTCCCCCACGAGACTGGCTGGTCCCAGGGGCTGCCCCCAGCACAAGGGGCTGCAGTAGGAACTCACGAATGACTACTGCTCAGCTGACCACATCAGAGCAGCAAGTGTACACCGCTCCGGAAGTGAGCTGCAGTGGACAGGAAGTCCACACTGCCGGTCCGCATGTGCCCCACTGGAGGCCACAGGGGACCCTGCCACCAGGGGCTGACGAAGTCTGTGAGCCAGCCCAGGTCTGCCAAGAGGCGATGCCCTGGAGTGAAACCCGGCACCTTCTGCATCTGCTCCAACTCACCTGGAGCAGGTGAAGACTGAGGAAGGTGAGGGGCTGGTGAGCGGGACTGGGTGCAGGGGTCCCTGTAGCAGAGGGCTGACGGGGTGTGGGCGGTGCAACCCACCGCACACCAAGAGTCTCTTGCTGGGCTGAGCTGAATCACCTTCCGCGGCCTTCGTAGTTTTCAAAGAGCATGGTGTGCAAGGAGCCTCACGTGAATGAAGTGAGGACGTCACTTCAGTGTGGCGAAGGGTCAGCCAGCCAGCCCATTACCACCACTGAGTCTTCAGGTTGAGAAATACTGATTGCCCTGTCACTCAGCTATCCAAGTAACACTCACAGCTGATGGGAAGAAGGAAGACAGGAGCAGACCTACCTGGGAAGCTAGTCCACGTAACATATAGAAGACCAGTAGCATCTTCAACACACCGAGCTGCATCATCTAGTCTATAAACAGGGCCGACACCAGCTAGGAAAACTGGATGTCCTCGTGGGCTCCTCTACGCTGACATTTCCTCCCAGTGGTAGACAATGAGCCAACCAGCTCCCACTTTTCACTGTTCGAGTAAAGGTATAAGAACCTCTTCATGTGCTTAAGGGGTCCCTGAGAGAATCGGAAACGAAGGTGGCTTTGTGGGAATGTTCCAGGGAGCTTCTCTATGCAACTTCTACCAGTTCCCCTTTGAATATGTAGCCTATGTAATAACAGGAACTAGAAGGGCTGGCTGTAAGGTCAACTACTGATACTGTTAGTAATAAAGTCAATGTCACATCCTCATCCAATGCAGTGCTACCCCATTGGGTGTTTTCCCCTTCAAAAGACATCACAGTCAGAACTATCTGATAATCCAATGTCCACTCACTCCAAAGCCGAGCTGGTATGACTGTCTGCTAGTCACATCTAGCTGCTGAGACAAAAGCAGATGGGTCCAATACTTGTAAATTCATATTTATTATAACAAAAATTATGACATGTTCATTTGTGCATTCTGCTTTAATATAACTCTTGGTATGTAAATGATCTAATTGAACTCTATACAGTCATGCTGATTGTGGCAGCAGTAAGGAACACAATTAAAAAGTGTCTGCGAAAGTCAAGAGGCCTGGGCCGGGGCAGGAGAGGAATGAGAAGCGTTCAGAGGCCCCGCGGGTGCAGGCTCGTCCCGCGGCCAAGCGCCACCGTGTTTGAAAGGAAACACTTGTCACCTCTCCACCTTGTCATTTAATGAACTAACGGTGGGTCACAAGGTGGGCATGGGCAGAAGTCTCCTCAACGGAACAGGAAGGGGAACGTCAGCTGTTTAGACTGTGTCCTTACGCCCAAACTACAAAAGATCTGAGGCATCACTATACAACACGGAGCTATTTACAATAGAAATTTCTCAATCAACTGTTCTCTCAGAGAAAATTAGTGAATCCCAGTGACTTAAGTCACCTGACAGAGTAAAGCAACTCCTAGGAGTTAGTCTCCATATTCTACAAATGTCTATCATTTTCAAGACAAAAAAAAAAAAAAAAAAAAAAGCCTTTTCCCCCAGAATTACAATATTATTAAACCATTCAGCACTGGCAACCTGCTCTGCTTTCCAAACAAAACAAAACAATAAAAAGCCTTTTTTAAAAATAATAATTATCATTAACCATTTCTCTGTAATATATTAAACCTCTTGTTTTTTTTGTCTTTACACATCTGATGCGTTAGGAAAACAAGTTAACAAATGTAAATCATATTGGTAAAGCTCACTAGGAGAAAAGTGGTAATTATTCTTTAAAAATCACCGACAGAAAGAGGACTACAGAGAGCTGCACAGACGGGAGGGGGTCTGGGGGACGGGCGTGGAGCAAACCCCTGGTTGACGTGAGCCCGGGAGGCCATGCGGCCCCGCTTCTTGGTTAGTCTGCTTGGGAAGCACGAGTGGCTCACAGCGGCGTGTCACAGTAGTCGGGAAGCTGGTCCACCGGGCACGGCCGGGGCGGCGGCTGCGTGGGGAGCTGGGCAGCCAGCGGCTGTTGCTGCTGGTGGTGCTTCATGATCTCCTTGACCTCCTCCTCCAGCTCGGGGGGGATGATGAACTGGTCGTCAGGATCTGGCTGGGCCGGGGCTGCAAAGTAGCCGCCAGGCCTCCGGAGAGGCGCGTCCGTGGCTACCTCTATCACGTTGTGGCTCCTCTCCTGGGGCGCCACAGAGCCGTTAGCCCTCCGGCGCCCAATGGTACCCATGGCGGCAACATCGGCCTTGCGAGGCAGCCCCGGCTCCTCCTCGTTGGCGCTGATGACAATGCCCTCGTCGCTGCCCTCGGCCGGTACCTGGAGCAGCAGGGCCTGCTTGTCCTTCTCCTTGGCTCGGCCACAGTGGATGTCCACTTCCACCTCCACCCGGCTGCCGTTGGTGAAGACACCCTCGATTGGTTCCTCGTCATCACTGTCAAGGCCATTGTCGGACAAGGCGCTAGAGAACGTGGCACTAGACAGCTGCCGCTGGAAGGAGCTGGACAGGCAGACAGGGTGCAGCATGCAGCGCTGCTCACTGGGGTAGGCTGGGCTGCTCTCGTTCAGCGCCCCAGACGGGGGCTCATCCGAGGCTGTGGACCCCACCTCACTGCTCATCTCGGAGGTGGAGAGCTCACTGCTGATCTCAGAGGCCATACCACTGCTGGAGGATGGCACGCCCAGCCCATCAGAGGGCCGGTCCTTGATCACCATGCTGACGGAGGGCGGGAAGATGCCTGGGCTGGGTGGCGGGACAGTCCCGCCTGAGCCCAGCTCGCAGCAGCAGAAGCTGTCCTCGGTGACACTGAGCTGTACCACCACAGCACTGATACTGTCGTGGCAGCCGTAGCTCTGGGCCAGGGTGCACAGCTTCTTGGCGGCAGCCAGGGCATCGGGCACATTGCGCACAGCCCCCACGGCCTCCTCGATAGACAGGCTGTCCCACAAGCCTTTACTGCCCAGGATGAAGAACTCGTCCTGGGGTGTCAGGGGCACAGACTGCACGTGGGGGCGCGGCACCACGCTGGGGTGGAGGAAGGTATAGCCCAGAATGCGTGTGGACTCAGTCACTCCATTTACCTTGCCATCCTGGAAGAAGAGGGTTCCCAAAGTTAGCATGGAGCACATGTGTCACCTGTATAGCTTCCCTTGGGCCTCCTGCCTGGGAACCCCAGGGATTTGCTGCGTGTACTGCTCACCCTCTGGTGAGTGGCGAATGTCCATTTGTTATCAGAAACCCAGGGCAGTACCAAAGCAACCTCCCTCCCTACCCTGACACGGCAACAGGTGACTGGCTCCTCCCGCAGCCCAGGGGACAGGAAGAGCCTTTCTGGAGTAAGCTAGGCCTGAGCAGACATGCGAGGCAGGTAGGGTTAAGATAATGCTCCAAATCTGATGCTACCTTCCAACAAGTCCAGAAGAGGGAAAAGAGACACTATGTTAAACTTAACGAGGTAAAAAAAAGTACTGGTGAGGACATCCTGGTGTGACTAGCTGGGCTGGATCGCCTGCGTCAGGAGAGGGAGATGCTAAAAGGGCAGTGCCAGTTCCTGTCACTTCTGTGAACTCACTTTGCTGGTGGCAAAGGAGAGACAAAGGCCCTCGGCTTTCATTCAGTTGAGTTCACGCCACGTACATCATGAGCTAGAGTTTCTGACCATTTGCCAGTGAAAGCCCTTTACTCTGAGGCTGGAGAGGAGGAGGGGCGACCCCAGGTACCCGCTTGTGTCTTTATTCCAGTTTGAGGGTCTCAAGGCTATGCCAGGTCTCTACTTTGAACATTTTTTTCCAAGGAAGCTCCATTATGACAAATGCAAATTTCAGTATGTGTCTAGGATGCAGTAATGGAGATGAGGTCACCACCTGCCTCGAAACAGGTGTTTTCTTCCAGAGGAACACTTGCCTTGCCAACACTCCTTTCTGTCCTTCACCTGGGATTTTGCACGATGTCCACAACTCCACACACAAGCCTACCATGCCACACGCACGAGCAGGCAGTGTCTTAGAAGGAGAATTACTAAAACAGGGCTTCAGCTCTCTTAATTCTACTGATGTAATCTGTTGCTCCCCAAAGTGTGGAATCTGCCAAAAATTGTTCTACCCAACCCTTCAGATCTTTCCCCATCAGAACCAGTGGTTGTGTGTATGCGAGCACACGTGTGTGTACACACATGCGTGCGTGTTCTGGGGCCATGTTTCACGGTAGAGAAATAACAAGACCATGGGGGGGGGGGCGGGTTGCGTATTCAGCATTGCAGACAAAACTAAAGGAGAGGCAGAGCAAAGAGGAGAAAAAGTCTGGTGCATGCATGTGGCAGAAATCGTTAACCTCTGCACTACGTGATGAGCGTTTCAGGCAGTACACTTCTGTGCCATCTTGCACTGCCTCTGCTCCCTGACACAGTGCCTACCATGCATTTTAATCCTCTCTGATCTCAGAACAGGCAGGAAACTAAAACTAACATGTGCTCATTTCCACAGACTCTCATAGAGGGTCCCCAGCCCCTCGTCTTGCTCAGGGCCTTTATCAAAGCCTACCCAGACTCGGTCTTTCTCTCTACCAAACTGCAAACTTTCCTCCACCATCTACCTGGGCTACAACAGATTCTGGAAGTTTACCAACAATAAAGACTGGACACCTCCTGTGGGCAGGTATGTGTCCGCAGGGGTCACATAGCAGGTGATAGCACTGATGGCTGGAGAGAGCTCCTAGAGCCCATGTGGAAGCTGTGCTATAATCAATCTTGTTGCATGCAGATTTACTCCAGGATTTCCATGGCAACACTGACATGTCGGACCACGTAGTTCTCTGTTCTGGGGCTGTCCTGTGCATGGGGGCATGTTTAGCAGCATCCCTGCCTCTACATCCCCAAAGCACTCTCCGTCCCAGTTGTGACAACAAAAATGTCCTCAGATACTGCCAAATCCCCAATGGGGGCCAAGTGGCCTTATTCAAATGGATCATGAGGCACGAAGCAAAGTATGAGCTGGTTACATGTCCACAGGACAGATACACTACTATTCCCACTTCAGAGATAATGAAACTGAGGCCTGGAGGTTTGAAGGTCACAGCCTGTCAGTGGCACAGCCAGGATATGGGTTCCAGTAGCTTGACCTCAGGGCTGGAGCCCTCACCCACCAACCAAACCAGTACCTCCTCAGTGTGGCTGTGAGGACCAGATGGGACAATGCCATGAAGCACTTGTCACAGACCGACAGAGAGAGGCCATGGATAAACTGTGTATTATTCTGTGCATTGTGATGGCCTCACACCTATCACACTATGAATTTGCTCTGTAACACTAAGCATTGGGAATTTACATTTTAAGCCAACTTCAGAGGATGTTCTTCGAAGGGAAATGCTCCCTGGTGGTTGCTGCCATGACCCTGGCCCTGCCTTCCCCACCATCCTAAGGAAAATGGCTTTCTCTCTCTCCCTCTTTCTCCTCACCTCAGTGATAATGGCCTTGTGCTGTTTGATTCTCTTCAGTTCTTCTTCACAGCTCATGACATACGATCTGGACAGAAGCAATGGCTTCCCATTCCGACAGAGGACCGTTTGGCACTTGCCCACATTAGCAGAGGTCAAGGTGAAGGATCCTCCTGGGTCCACAGGGTCATGCTTGATATGACAAAGGACAGCAGCACCTCCAAGCTTCTGCCCAGCAGTTCCAAGTTTCCTGAAACCCAAAGACAGGGGGTAAGAACCCAAACACAACCCACCACGTGTCACTTTAGCTAATCTGACAGCTGACAGCACCACTGGACAGGGCTAGGAGGAAACAGAGGGGGTTCGAGTCAGCCTCATTTTCCAAAGCAGGCACTGCTCAGCTTCTCAGAGAAGAGCCCGTGGAATCTGACACCCTCCTCCTGCCCCCTCCCCACCCCACACACACAGAGGTGTCTACTCACAACTGGGGCGAAGTGTCACTTTACCACTGCAAGCCCCAGGAGCTGACACGGAATAACAGAGCTGTTGTCCTGCGGGACCCAGCCTGTTACTCCCACACCTGCACACTCCACAGACAGCAGGGACGTGGCCGCCACAGCTTTGCCCAGCCCGCTCTAGACACCCTCTGCTCCCAGGAGAGGAAAACAGAAGGAGCAGGTACAAACACACCAGCCACACAGACTCACAGACAGCACAGTTATCTGACCACCCTCGTCTCCTTTAATAAGGACGTTTTTCCAGTAGGAACTTTTACACAGTGGACCAGTCATGTTCTTGCTCTATATAGTGAAGACTTTCTGGGCCAGTAATGTCAATTCCAGAATATTTACAGAAATGACACTCTAGTAATCAAGCTTCAAAGTGCTTTTATTCACGACTATTAACCCACTGATGTACTGAACACACAGAGCACCTGTAAGTTCCGACAATCACAGGGAGCCTTGAGCTCCCGTCACAAGCCCCCACAGTCGCGGAGCTGCCCAGGCTCCCACCAACCTGAGTATATAGGAGCAAGAAGGTTAACAGAGTCCTGTTTACAAGGGCAAACCCTTAGGTACTGTCAGCTCCTGTCCCCTGCCCAGGTTACACAAGTGACAATACTAGCAACAGAAGCCAGGGTTGCCTACGTGCATGCATTAGGAGGTCACATGCACAAAGGACACATAGTTCTCCCAAGGACCGAAGAGACCACCACCACACATCCCATATCCTATTAACAAAAGGGAAAATAAGAAGTCTAAAATGACCCTGAAGACGGGCCAGCATTTGGGTCTCAATCTCCAAGCTCTGGACACCCGTGGCGGACTGGCTGTAGGCTTTGCCGAGACAGCACTAACTTCCTTCCTTTCCGAGGCAAAGCCAGAAATAAGAGGCATTTGTGAGAAGGACAGCTAGTAATCAGAGTTCAGGGTTCTTATGTTTTTAATTCTTATCCAGTGCTGGGAGGGTCTATAACAAGCAGAACTCTTGGGGCAGGAGGGTGGTGGTGAAGGGTGTGTGTGCATGTGTGTGTCTGTGTGTATGTCACGTCACTTACTGGCTCTTTTGCTAGGACAAGATGGGGGTGAGAACAGAAAAGGAGACAGATGTACCCGGTAGTTAGGACATCCTGTGGAGTACTACTGCCCAAAGTCGAATTCTGGCTGCTCCATATACTATCTCTTAGAGCAATGTGATTCACCCCATCAGTAAAATAAGAATAATAACATTACCCATCACACTGGGTAAAATTTATGGCATTCAGGTATTTAGAACGACGACTGGCACATATAAAGGACTCACTACATATTTGCTATGATCAGCATTTAATTGCTAGCTCTACATGCCCACTGAGAATCTGAAAGGCAGAAGAGAGTCGAGCAGCCAAGAACCTCCCTGGGCCTGCCTCTACTGAGCTCTTGAGGAGGAACTATTCACAACTCAGGGTAACTTCAAAGCCTTCTTGAAATCATCAATCCATAACAGACAACTTTTTTACTCCTGCTGCAAAGATACTTCCTCTGGCAGATTATCAAGGGATAGCAAAAGGAGAGAAAGAGAAGAAACTGTCATTGTCCCCATGACCTTTACAGCACTTTCCACTTCCCGGTCCCACATGAGCCAGTGTTTGCAGTACAATATTGACAGACAGGTAATTCCTCTCCAAAGCCATTAAAGTGACAAAGCCTTTGAACGAGGGAATGGTATGAC
Organism: Lyroderma lyra; assembly: GCA_004026885.1. Lineage (NCBI taxonomy): Eukaryota > Metazoa > Chordata > Mammalia > Chiroptera > Megadermatidae > Lyroderma > Lyroderma lyra. The sequence goes on from PVJL010008480.1 coordinate 49,414, forward strand.
ATTCAGCCCTAAGAGTGACAAACGACATTTCAAATTTTCTAGTGACCGTAAGCTATAGATGATGGCCTAGGATTCTGCTAGTAACATTGACTTGAACATTTAATAAGGAAGAAAAACAACATATAAAGACTATTTAACTCCCGGCCTAAAATCTGACTGTCTCAAGTTCACAAAGCATTGCACTATCTCGAACCAGTGACAGTTATTTCATAAGGGTGAACAAACTAAGACAGAAACAGTCCATTGCAAAGAGAAGTCCACACACCAGAGGGTCTAAAAGCCTCTGGAGCTCATGTGATTTGGGAGGAGGGGGGAGTGTGCTATAAACAATCTGGTGAAAACCTAGAATCCTGACAGGCCTGCGAGGTCCAGTTCTAAGAGAAACTAAATTCCTGTCATTGATGCGGCCTCCTATGAACTTGCTAAAACATCAGTACGTCCCAGAGAGATCACAGTCCATCCCTGATGCCTGGGCAAAACCAAATCGCCTAAATGCACCTGGAAAACCCACATTAACAACCGAGCCCTGAGATAGTCGGCATCTATTTTTCTAACTGGGGACAAACGCTCAAAGAAGAGCGAGAAAGCACACAGCAGGGATACTAAGTTTTACCTTTGCATAACAATGAACGTATTGACCATGTATTCCTCTTCATTTTTTGTTTTCTGCAGTTCTTCCGCCAAAATGTCACTCATAGTGCACTGAAGAAGGTAGGGCACCTCCACGTTCCTGTCTCCGTCAAACACCCCGTACAGGGCCTCGCGGTTATCACAGAAGTTATTCACGGACAGGGCTGCAACACACAACCTGCAAAGCAAGAGTGCTTTTGTGCTAAGTCAGATCTTTTCTTCTCCATGCCCAATCCAACTCTCTTTTTTCAGATTTGCCTGCCCTGGTCATGTCACTTTCTTCATGACTTGGGACAGATTAAGAACAGGTAAACGAACCCCAGCTAATTTCAGCTAGTTTCTGTAAGCAAAGAATAATAATTAACACATGGGTTTATGCTTCACACATGGGTTCCCAGACCCTTATCTTCTGATACTTTTTTTAAATGGCAGTGAAAGAAAGAGAATAAGAGACATGGGAAATAACACAATTTTGAATCCATATGTCCATATTCATTCACAAAATATTTATTAAGGAGAAATTCTGCACTGGGCAAAACAACTAAAACACTGGAAAAATATGAAAAATAGTTAAAAGTATATAAAAGCATATGAAAGGTCTCAAAAGTTTACAAAAGGCAGGAAAAAAACATAAAAGCAGCACAGGTCAGGGAGGGAAGCAGATGTTGCCCAGTTTATTGCCTGAAAAAAAATTTCTGGGCTGCAGCAAAGGGAGAAGAGACCCAGGTGGTCTCTCCAAGTTGAAGGACGACATGGCTTGTGAGTTCCCAGGCAGTGGTCTGGGGGCCTGCAGAGTCTCTCCACTCCAAGCCTCAGAGAATCAAATTATTTCCAAGTAACCTGACTGTGTCCCAGAAATACACAAAATGAAACACAGAGAGAAAAAGACTGGGAAAAATAAAAAGCTAGGGCACACACAGGGAACTAGAGTCTTCAAAAGAGGAGAGGCACAAACCATTTTAAAGAATTAATGGCTGAAAATATTTCAAATCTGCTGAAAACTATAAACCATTGGTTCCCAAGGGGTGCTACATGTACCCCCAGGGGTTTGTGCTGGGCTGTTTAGGGGTACACGAAAAATAATCAGTAATGGCAAAAAAACAAGTAAAAAAACGCAAAGTATTAGTTACGGAACAATAAATGTTAAGTAAATCACTGTGGAGACACTTCAAAATTAGATCACACTGGCGAATGATGATTGGTGAGGGCGTGACCCCTTCCCCCAAATCACTCTTCTACCAATCATTATGCACAGTTTCAGAACAATCTATTTGTGACTTTTCTAGAACTTCCCCAAACATATAAATACACCCGTAACCAAAGTGTTGATTTAGTTATTGACTGAGTACAAGCAAGTGCATCGTCTTTGATCGTGATTCTTTTCAAGTAGTTTTTTAAGGTTTAAATACTTGATCATCGTTATCAATATTTAACTGTTATGAATATTGTAAATTAAATCTGTGGTTTGTACTTTCAGTGTAGTAATTTTTCTTTCCCAACTTACTGCCTCATTTCCACTATTTTACAGTAAGATAGGCACTGAACAAAAGTGTATTTAAAAACAGCTGTTTTAAAAACAAGCCAGTAGAATTTACAGAAATGGGTTTAAAAGGGGTACACAAGTGGGAAAAGGTTGTCATAAACCTACAGACACAAGAAACTCGACAAACAGTAAGAAAAAAAAAAAAGGAAAAACTTAACTGAGGCACATCAACATCAAATTGATAAAAACCAAGAATAAAGGTAGGTGAGGGGGATAGAGGAACACCATAAGCTACAGAGAAACAAAGACACGAATGACAGCAGACTTCTCATCAGAAGCAATGCAGAAGGTAGTGGAGCAACATCTCTAAATTACTGGTAGAAAAACTGTCAGCCTGGAATTCTAAACCAATGTAACTCAGGCATACTTCAATATAACAAAAAAAATTTAAAAAGTTAATTGTGGAAGGAGGAATTATACAGAAAAGACAGATCTAATTGGCTGCTGCTTCATTAATATATATGAGTAGAAAAGAAATTTTAATATCCAGATGCTTAAAAACCAATGTTGGATTTCACGTCAGTGTTCACGAATTAGACAGCAGTTTCACACACTGGTGTTTGCAAGCAAGACACAAGATGAAAGATCTCTAGGAAGGAACTTCTCGTGCTCCAAAGAACGTGCAATTTCTTCCCCTCTCCCCAAAACACAATGACAGATGGTGCAAGGTACAGAAATAATGCAACAACCAGAGTCCAGGTGCAATGGCCTGCTCCGCCTTTTGGGACAAATGGAACAGAGGTGTTGAAATGGGGACTACCTCTTCTCTAGTCAGCACAAGATCAAATCATGCTCTTAAAGAGGAAAGGATTAATGTATCAGATTCAGAACTTCTGTCCTAAAGAAAGTAGTCGGACAAGTCCACTTTTTATTTTCCGTGAAGGGTATTTCAGCTAATGAGTGGTTCTCAACCCTAGATGCATGTTAGAATTACCTGGGGGAGATTTCAAAACATTCTGATCCAATGAGCCTAGGCTGGCACATTTTCTTTTAAGTTTCTTACCCGATTCTGATGTGCACCCAAGGTTGACTACTAATGTTAGCTATTACTGGACAATCCTTTACTTTCTGTTTTCCCCTATTGTCAATATTTTATGTTCTCATACCTCAGCTAATTAATTTATAACTATTCTAATTTACAGGATTCTTTACTTTTCTAGTACTAATTATTAGCACCTCTTGACAAAAAGCAAGCGAAGAGCTTGATTACAATTCTCAGGAAAATCAACAATTGCACTAAAGACAGGGAAGGTTGTTGAAAATAGGAAAGAAAAAGAAATTAAGGTACACAAGTCCTGGTGGTAAGACAGGCAGTTGAAATTACAGAAAACAGACAGCAAACTCCCGCCAAGCTAATTTATATCGCAGAAACAGCTCCACAGAACCATTTACTGGTCAATAGTGTAAGTGACCTCAAATATGGACAATCAAGGGTACCTCTTTAAAATGATACTGCTTTGCTTGGTAAACAGGCTTCAGAGAAAGAGAAAGGGGCTTTTCAAAAGAGCAGGGATGCATTTCAATACTTACGCCTTCTCCAAACACTGGAGTCTCACATAGATATAATGTGTCAGTTACTTGTATCCTAGCAACATCTCTCACAATGGAAGAGCATGTGATGCCAAGCAGGGTTTAGCTTAAGGTTCAAACTTAAGAGGCATCACTTTGGGAAAATATGCTCAAATAAATGTTACATGAAGAAAGTGTGTGCTAGCACTAAAGAAGGGAGGTGGGCAGGAGGCAGTTCTCACTCCATAGCTACACCCTCTTACTTGTTTTTCACCCCTGAAGCTTCGGTGTAGCCATGGCTCCACACAGCTGGGGCTCCAGATGCATCTCCTGCTGAAGGCTGATCAATCTTGAAACAGCGGATATTACTAACAAGAGAAACAGAGGAGATGGGAATCACTGAAACCAAACATGTAAAAACTGCTTTATCTTTATCCGAGTAATGAAAAATACCTGCCAAGCACTCCACAGTTACCATTTCTTACTGTATTTAATGTATCTGAAATATCTATCAGCAGCAAGAACTAGCTACTATTCATAATGAAAACAAAGGGGCGTACTATATCCAGAGCATGAAAATTAGTTTTTATCAGCATTCTATGGTGGTTATTAGAGGCCTTCACACACACTGTAGTAGATGGCTGCTCTCTCCTGGGAATGAAAAGCACAGCTATCAACCTTGGTATGAGAAGAGAAAACTTAACTATTAAGTTGGGTGTATTCTTATAATATGAACACCCAGATTTGAAAAGATCAAGACCTAGGCCACAATTACATTATGTTTGGATGCTGTGAGAGAATTCTGCAACATTCATCCTCAAATCCAATGTCTGCCCACATCACCCCTTCAAATATCTCACAAACACTACCAAGGACATGCCACCCCCTCATTTGGATAGTCCTTGTACCTCAAGGAGTATGCAGGCCATCCTCATCTTATAGATGAGAAAACTGTGGTCTGGATCGACTGAGGGATTTGGGCCAAGGCTTCATGTACTGACTGGTAAATAGCAGAGAGCCAAGGTCCCCTGTGGCTTCCCTAGGACGCTCTACTTAGGCAATATTCTTCATTACATACCAAAATCAATGTTCTCATTAAGTAATTAAAATACCAACAAACAGGCACTAATTAGGCCAATTCCATCCAGGAATCACCTTGAATGCTTTTTCAAACTCTGGTTTGTACTAAAGCTTAGGATAGATAGTATTAATGGATCATTACCACTATTTTTCAAAATTCTACTCCTTTTTTGTTTTTTCCTAAGATAACAGAAGGTGATTTTTAGCAATAGATACTACAACAGGGTTTAAACATATAAGGCATACATAATGACTAATGTGTGTCAATGACCAAGACTGTTACTTTAGGATACACTTCAAAACATTCTGAAAATTCAGAAAAGTTTAAAGGCCACCCATAACCCTATTTCCAAAGCATAATACTATGTTCAAGTTTTGTTTTATATCCTTTCAGGCATTTTCTAGGTGTTCATATGCACACAGATGCACATATACCCAATGCACAGAAACTTATTTTGCAAAAAGTAGACTTATACTATCCAAATTTCATTAATTTTCTTTTCTCTTAACATTATAATGTGGAGGTCTTTCAAGGTGGTAATATAGCTATCATCACTGTTTTTAATGGCTGTGTAATATTCAATTGTGGAGCATAATTTATTTAATTCTACCAACAGATATTTAAGAGTTCTGTGGCGAACATTTCTATAAAGACATCTTTTCTAACGAAGTTACTTTTAATGTTCACATAGTGAGCCTGAACCGGTAATTCTCAGTAACACCAAGAGTGACTTTCCGTACCATGAAGAGAACTTCGCAGACTCTGTCTATCCCACGCTCCCAGTTTTGTTCAAATAATCTGGATTTTACTTCCCTCACATTATGCCTCTTTCAAAATCCTACTGAAACGTCTGCATTCCATGCCACCCACATTGCAGGACTGAGATGCAGGTTTATGTCTGGTTGTTTGCCGTGTTACCCTGTGTCTTTCTTTATATACTGTTGGTTCCCCCCCCCCCACTCTGTATTCATTATTTTTATTCTCTTTTTGTTTGGATATTTTCTAAAAAAAATTTCCATAAGGATACCAGAAGCTGTTTTGGTCCTCCATTTTGGTGAACCACAGACTCGCAAATCACTTCTAGCATGTGTAGACACAGCTAGTAGGGCAGTGTATGCTTCACGCTCTGTGCAGGGGTTTTACTCAGTCATGAATCCTGTCGTCAGTGAACATCGACTACAGGGCATCACAAAACACTTACTTCAGCAGCTCCAGGGTTTTGTGGTCGAGGGCAAGTCGGGGGTTTCCAGTGAGGTCCAGTTCTTGCAGTTTTGGAGGCAGGTTTTCCGGTAAAGTGACTTCGCTTAGCTCATTACAGCTCAGGTCCACGCACTGGGGAATGAGTGGAAACAGGAGAGAGGCTCAGTGGGGGCTGCGCTCCTGCTCTGCAGGTGAACAATCTGCCGCTCATTGTACTCCGCTGGCCAAATGCAGGAGAGTAAATGGTCTGCTACTCTGCCAGACACTGAAAACATTTCTTTGCTAAATGAAGTTTAAATTGTTACTCTCTTTGAGTAACAGAAAATCCACGCTCTTTATTCTCCCTGACTTTATCCTTTTAAGTTGATTTCTACATTTAATAATTAAGCATTAACTGAAAAATACTAAGGATAGTTTTTCTTATTGCTGATAGACTCTCTACACCTGTGTCGGCCATAAGGGTGATAGTTACATCATCAAAATGGAACTTCGTAAAACAAATGAAACATGCGAAATGAGGAAAACGCAGGGAACAGACACTCAAAATGAGAAGATAGATACTTTGAAAGAAACTAAGTGAGAAATCAGTAAGACAGACTAGCAGGTGGGCCTGTCTAATATGAACGGGAGGAAAAGGCAGGAGTCAAACACGGGCCCTGCCCGCCAGGCATCAGGTATTCGAGCTTGCCTGCAGCTCCTGCCCGAGCTCCCTTAGGAAACAGTCACGAAAAGGCTCTGCGTAGGGATGAGAACCGAAATTGTGTGTCATCTGTGAATGGGAATAAATGCCTCTGTTCTCACAAAATCAATGAAGTGGGGCCCTAAATCGAGCGCTGGCCTTCTGCTTGGGAAGCAGGGAACCAGGGCAGAAGGCTCACTATACAGAGTGCGAACAACAGTGACTGGCCATTTTTCTGGACCAGAGAACATGGAACCCACAATCCGGCAGAAGGGAGTGGAAAGCATTCAAGTATGTGGCAGGAGTTGGCACCTTGCTATAATTTTTTAAAAATGCCTAAAGAGCCTACTAAAAATCTTAGGACAGTTTGAAAGCAAATTGTATGCAAGAATTTCAGAATCTTAAAAGTGACCCAAATCATCTTTAGTTGGAAAAATTCTTAAAGAACTTAAATCCAGAATTTATTATGGACTGGTGAGGGCTATAGACTGGGCATATAGAAAATGAGAACTTATATTTTCTTAACTGACTTCAAACAATACCATATTTCACACAAACTGTTTCATACTCTTGCTCCCAGTTAACAATGATATAAAATAATATCGTAATTTTAAATACTTATTTTATTATGATAGCATTATAACCACATTACAAAAAGTTGGATAAAGAGAAAAGTTTAGAAAATTTACCCTTAAATTTAGCACCCTAACACAACCAGTGTTAGCATTCTACTTTTTCTTGTAGCCTTAAATATAAAAACACTTAAAAAAATCATAAATGTAGGTACAATTTCATTACATTTCACTTAGTCCATATCTTCACCCTTAATAGCCTTAATAATTTGAGTATTAGTACAGTAATTCCCTTAACCTCAATATTCATAAGAGAAACGGTCATCTCCTTTTTGTTTTCCAATTATAAATAATGGCTGCATGGACAGTCAACTGGACTTGAATGAAAAACTGATAATATTGGCTAATAATTGGTTATTCTGTCAGTATAGTCAGCATACAATGACACAGATAAGACAGCAAAAGGCATAAATACAATGTACTAGACGAAAGTGAGACATGAGCTTAAGGCCTGGCATGTGTGGGGAACTTAGAACATAAGTGTTGACAGAAATAAATTCAGAGGTCAGAGCAGCATTATGGGGAAAGATTACAGACATTTTAGAGCATTACTGAATTTTATGAAATTGGTTAGCAATATTTTTTAAATGAAGATTTAAACTTCCAGAGTTCTGCAAATGTAAAATTAATTGCTCATTCTTTAAATTACCAAAATATAAAATGAATTCAGCAGGGTATTTATTTATAAAGACAAAATGCTGGCCGATCGTCTCAGAGATGGTGCTCATGCACCAGCCCCGGCCCAAGGCCATGGGGGTCACCAAGTCTTTCATCCGCTGGAGCCAGTTCCCTTCCACCTAGTTCATTACGCTGCCCGACCCTGTCACGTTTCCCATGGAGGACCACGACTACACCCTCACTTTGCTTTCTCCCTCCCCTCAAATCCACTCCCCACAGTGCTGTCAGGGTGGTTCTCTGACATGGTTTATTCCATCTGGTCAGAGTCCAGCATCAGTCCTTGCTTCCTATTACCCTTCAATCTGCCACCAAACTCCTCGGTATGTCAAATAAGGCACACCTCAACCACATAAATGTATAAAAAGTGCTGCTGTAAAAAATTATGCATGCTATTTAAAGAGCCTTCAAATGTCTACATAAATTTCTTAACCTGATAAAGTTTATATCAGAAAGTGCCTGCAAAGTGAAGAACGGCTAAGTAGGACAGCTTTTGTTCCTTATTAGGAGACTAGAATATGCTCCTGAGTCTATAACCACTGAGTTTTTAAGCGCAAAACTGATAACCAGAAATGCTAAGATACAAATGAAAAACTATATTTTATATAGTATATAAACAATACTTTATATACCACACACACACACACACACACCCAAAACGCGAATAAAAAGTTGTTAGATGACCTTCATTCTAGTGAACTGGCTTCATCCCAGAAGCCTACCCTGAGTCAGGAATCGCAGATGGTGTTAGCCACCCATTAGTGGTCTTCACTTATACAAATCACTTCGTTTTTCTGCACCTCACTCTCCTCACCAATCAAATGGGAATATCTGTTGTGCCAATTTCATTAAAATGAAAGGAATGTTTGGTGATAGTAATGATGCTCTCTATACAGAGAACTATTACTAATTGGGCGCCATGGTGGTGGGTGCTATTTAATTAGGGGAGTTGGTGTGGAGGGGTGAAAAGTGGTACCACTATCTTTTTCAAACTGCTCTCATACCTGGTTCTCTGAGCCTAATAACCACCCTGGAAAGAGCAGGACAGGTAGTCAGATGGGAAAGAGTTCAGTGGCTGTGTGGCTAACCTCATTCACACAGCCAGTGAGGGACTGAGCCTAGAGTACAATTTTCCCAACTCCCAGTCCAGTCTTTTGGTTTCTTCCTCTACTGACTCCACAGTGTGGGCCAGTGATGAGGAAGGACCGAGAGTCTTCATGCTGAGAAAATCCAACGAGGGTGCAAATAACCTGAGGAATGAGTTAGAGACAACAATACTCCGTGCTGATCTGAAGCTCGGAGCATATGGAATCAAATCACACACCTTGATTTCTGGGAGCTGCATGACTTCAGGGAAGACCTCAATGCAGTTGGAGTGAGCAATCACGGTGTGCATGCGCCTGCAGTTGGTGACGGTTGTGGGGATGGCCTTCAGCTTGTTCCCACTGATGTCAATTTCTTCAAGCTCCTCCAGTTTTGCCATTTTACTAAAAAAGAGAAAATCCATGGGGTAGGGGTCATAAGATAATTATAAGGCCATTTAAAAAGAATATATTACATAATGAGAATCCAAAGGGGAATTTACTATGACTAAAAATTCTTTAAAGATTCACCTATAATAGTCATTTTAACAAACAAGACAATCTTTTCACCATTGTGTTTGAGTATCAAAGTATTTTAACATCTTCTTGCCTACTATAAAACAAAAACTATTAACTTCACCTCTTCAAGTTGGCAATAAAAAGAAAAATGAATAACCTTTTCCTCTGAAAACTGTGTGTTTAAAGGCAGCAAGCACCCTGCTATACAGATTAGTCTGAACTCCAGTGAAAATCCCACGCAAATGGGTCAAAAGTTAGCATTAATCCAATATAAGGGCTGTAAAAGAGCTTAGTTTGAGAGTATAATTTCTTCATACTGGCAATGAAAACTCAAGGGGATGTACAGAACAGGGTTATGGCTCATATAAAGACAAGTTTTCTCCTAAATCTCCACTCCCCAAATTCCTCTCATGTCATTCATGACAACAGGAGGTGGTGAGGGGCCTGGGGATGCTGAACAATCACCTGGACTGTCGCTTCACTTTCTGGCAGTGCCCAAGTCAGACCATGCCCCAAAGAAACTTCTCTCAACTCCTCCTAAGAATCTACAAGGAGGGAATCTTGTTAACTTTACCTTAATACGTCCTAATGTAATCTATCACTTAATAACATTAATCAATAATTATAGTAACCAAATAAAGAAAAATTCCTGAGTTAGGGTTTCTTGTATTTTCTATAAATTTGGAAAAAACACGCCTCTACCTCTATAATCCTATAATGGCTTCTGACGCCTAGCCATTCCTCACTTTTTCAACCGCTGGTGATGCTACACTCCAAACAACACAGGATTTGCAGTGAGTGTAACTCAAATTTGTAATCTAAATCAGCTGGTTTACAGTTATTGACATCTTTTCTGCTTGTGGTTTTATTATTTGTCTCAATAAACCTCTACAAAATTTAGCAAGAAACGCTTTATTACTTTTCTGTCATTTTTTACATATAAATATTATTTGCTTATCTTGAAAATAAACATATGCTTAAGATACAACAAGGACTAAGTTTTCGTCTTATGAAATAAGATTTTTTAATCTCATAAGCTTCTAAAATGGTATCAGGATGTGCTACAAACAACATTACATCACAGTGAAGTAATCCATCTATAATAGCCTGAATCTGTAAGACTATTATAAATGCTTGAATATGTCATCATATTTTGAAAAGTAATGTAGAGAAATCAACGGGTACTGGGGTATAAAAAATGGCTGAAAGTGTAGAGATCAGGTCCAAGAAAGAAGTTAAGAAGTTTATATCCTTCAACATGGGAAGAAAGTGGCTACAGACAGTCTCGATCGCTGGAGCACGTTCTTTAACTCAGTAACCATTTGTTGAGGGTCTACCCTAGGCCATACCTCCTGTGGGACATGAAACTAAGGAGCCAAGTAAATCCCACCCTGTCTTGGAGGGGAGCCACTGTGCCACATCACAATCCCCAGGGAGATAGAAATGATAGCAAGAAGGGTTTTGATGGGGTGTGTAACAGTATCATCCGTATTTCGGGTGATTACAACGGGCATGGGTCACCGTAGGACACCTACAGAATGTGAGTCTGATGATCATTTCTCCAGCAAGGCTCAGACATTCATGATCTGGAATAGGATGATGAGCCCTTTCAGATATATTGTCCTTATGTGACTGCTACGCTTTCTTCTGAAGATATTACCTCCTTGTTCCATACTAAAGTAAAAGTACATAGAATTTTTTTAAAAATGTAAGTTAAATCATTAATATCAAATGAAGGAAAAAAACACAGAAGCAAATATAAACTAAAAAAAAAAAAAAAAAGAACGAAGCTTTATGTTGATGCATATTTGGGTACTGCTCCTTTAGTAAGGGTTTAAACAGACTAGGAGGCGATGCCAGGATTTCACTCCAGCCCAGGGCCGAGTTGCAGTGAGCAGAACTGCAGAGGGGTTAGTGTTTGCTTCTCCTGGGTGTGGGTGTGTGTTCCAAGTCCTAACTTGTGAGATGGATAAATGCCAGTGACATGGAAGTGGAGTAAAGCCTTCATGGCAGGCTCAGCATGTAGATTCACTCAAGGTTAGACACAATGCCACCGCCTGCAAAAATCCGAACTCAACATCAAAACGTTATCAAAAATGGAATCTTTTGAGAGCCATACATCATTCATAATGTCACATAGTTTCTATGTTGCATAAGCTGCCACTGCCTTTTACATCATGAGCACAAACACAAAAGCTGGTAGCTAAGCGAGAACTTTCAGGTTCCTAGTTTATGTTTTAATTAGTATACCGTATTAGGTTAATTTTAAAAATTAATTTGACTGGTTAAAAAGAAGCAAAAAATACACCTGCTAAATGACATAAGTTACTTCAAAATCATAAACACTTTCTACCGATTGGGTCATTGGATACATTCATATTAGAAAAACGAAGACATTTCTCTTTAGGGGAATGCTGATCATGGCTTAAAAGAGACAACTGTGGACAAGAAGCAGCAAGAAACAAGCTTCACATTAGCTGGGAAATGAACATTTAGCCTTCGCCTTTCCATCTGTGAATCCATTTTCAGAAATGTCATGAGAGCATCACTTTGTGGTCTTCTTTTACCTTGCTGGAAAGCTCTGAAGCCGGTTGTAGGCCATGTGAAGGATCTTCAGATGGGGGTGTCCTGTTAACAAGGGGACGCACTTATCGGTGAGGTTGTTGTTTGTCAAATATAACTCCTGTAAGATGCTGCTCGTCTCCTCAGAAAGTGTGGCTGGAGGAAGGGTTTCCAGTTTGTTCGCAGAGGCATTCAGGAATCTCAGGCTGCAATGACAGAACGCAACAAAATCCTACTGAGAAACCAGAGCTCTAGCCCAGAACCCTCAAACACCCAGTTTTCTATTGGATACCTTGCATACTAGAAACTGGGTTTAGAAATGGGTTTAAAGATGGGACCTGGCTTTTAGCAGACATATATATGGACACCTGACCCCACCACCTGCGATGAACACAATAGCTATGTGTGTTGAATAGAGAGAAAGAAATCAATTTTTATGGGAGCATAAAGGTGAGAGGAAATGACTAATTTTATAGCTCATGGGGAGTGGAAGAGAAGATGATAAAAGTAAATATTCTGTCTTTAGGAAGAGAAAAAAAATTTCTTTTGAAAGAGCTCTTACAGTAATCACAATACAACTAAATCACAGTGACTAAGCTCCTTTTCAGTACGATGTCAAAAGCACATTTCACTGACACAGACTCACAACTGTAGGAGATAATCTGCTCTGATAACAGAACACTACAAAGCAGGGGAAATTAAGAACTACAACTACGTATCAATAGGGGGAACCTCACAAATGTAATATTGAATGAAACAAGCCAGATATCAGAGGCTACACTGCATGATTCCGTAACTACAGTGCTCAAAACCAGGCACACCTAATTGGTGGTGATTTGAAGTAAGGGAAAGGACATGTGTTGAGGAGAACGGTTCTCATATTTTAATACGATAACATTCTGGTTCTCCACCTGGTTACATGAGTGTGCTCACTTTGAGAAAATTCATCATGTGCTACACTTATGATTTGGCCCCTTTTCTGTATTTATACTTCAAACATTTTACATTAAAACAAATAAGACACACACACACACACATGAACTGGTTATCCAAACAATAAAGTGAACAATGGCTAGAATATGAAGACTGTTTTTACACCTAATACAACTAAAATTGTCAAAAACAGTGTAATTCTTCTGCCATTACTGTGAGACACAGATAAATGCAAAATGAAGCTGGAGAACTGAAACAATCCTTGCTGTGATCATGCTCCAAATCACTGGGAAGGGAAGGGAAGGGAAGGGAAGGACAGCACAGACACTGCTGTGGCTCCCACACTCCACAGTCAGTCTCCATGGTGTATGCTCTACTGTGAAGTTGCAGCAACCAGAACACGGAGTGTTCACCCACAGCACTCACCTGCCACAATTAGCACCTGTTACAGTGCCTCACCTCCCCACTGAGAACGACCCTGTTGGGGAACCTCCACTCTCTCATTTTAAAATCACCAGGGTTTGAAAACCTTAAGCATCCAATTCAGGACTATTCTGCCCTACGTTCGGAAAAAAGAATAAAATCTTCCTTAAAAAGGAAGACTATGGAATACAAGGTACAGTTATTTTTAATCTTGGATAAAAAGGCAGCTTTGCATTTGGGAGGCATCACCAGGACTGTCATCCCAAGATCTCAATCCACTAATTTAATACTCCCCAATCCTGCAGCCCCCACACGCTTACACACACCATCTCCCCACTCCACTAGTTAACTGAGGAAAAGCAACTTCCCCAAAATAGAACATTTTTCCATTAAAGAAACACGTATTCCGTTGACATTTAAAGAAAAAAAAAATAGGAAGTTAGGAAAGGACTGTACAGACCATAAATAGTCATGGGAAATTATAGTTGTGTGTGCTGCAGAGAAAAAAATAAAGGTCATTCATGCAGTTCTGAACTACGAGTAGGAAGGAAACCAGTTTCAGCACCACAATTCTTTAAACTACTTCTATGAGTCTGTACTTTCGGTCCCATTTATATCATCTGACTTAAGTACCCTGTTAAGAATTTCTTCAGTGTAGAATTAGAAAAAATTAAAATGCACTGCCCTAAAATATCATGGATTGGGGTTAGCTGGGAAACTATCTGACAATCTCATTAAAATACAATTCTCTAGGAAATACATAGTTACAGATACAAGAGAGAAATTAATTCATAAATATCCGCATACTTTTAGGCTAGAAAAGAGAGGGAACATGGTTTTGAAAGGAAAACATGATTGACAAGTGCATGCTCATCTATAAAGCTGCAGGAAAGACTTAAAAATCCTCTCACGACATCTGCATAAAGGGAATACAGTGATTTCCAAAAGGACTTGTTCTCTCGTCTCGCTGAAATTTGCCTATACTGAAGGTGCTATATATTCTTTGTGAGAAATTAAAGGGGAAAGAAATCCCACATCCTAATCCTCTAGGAAATGAAGCTAAATTGAAACTACATTGGCTGGTTCCAAAGGATTTCATTTGTGCTGAATAAAGCCTGGCTGAGTCATCTTGTTAGTCAATGTGCAGAGAGCAAACAATTCGAGTAAAAAGATTTTTTATTATAATGGACTCAGGAAAATTGAATTCAATATCCATCCTCTTAAATATAAAACACTTGTCCCACAACCTCACCATGTTTCAGGACACAAATTAAATTGGTTTAATGTAAATTGATTTAATGTGTTGTATTTCCATGATAATGAGCCATTACTTTAATTGCAAAGATTAACAGTTTTATTCAATAAACAGGGTACATAACCCCACCCCTTGCTTTCAGTGAAATTTCTAAAGCACTGAGTTTGGTCTCAACTCAATGGGATGTGATAACCTCATCAAACTTCTTCCTTAGAGATTTTCATAATAACTATATAAAATACTGTTTAACGTGCCAAAAGATGTTTCATCGATATAACCCTCCTTACTATGCAACCCTCTTCTACTAATTAGGAAAAAAGGAATAACACATCACTGCCTTCTTTTCGTTTGGAAGGTGCTTTGTAGAGACCACAGCTCTTCCAATTTTCTCTTTCACTTGATTCTCCCATCACACCAGAGACGCCCCCCTCATGTTTCACAGAAGACAGAAACTGAAGCTGAGAAAAAATCAAATTACTTGGCAATGGTTACATAGTAATTACTAGCAGAGCCAGAAATAAAACACAGATCTCGTCAATCTTCAGAGTCCACTATTCCCTAACACATCTCTCCAATATTCAAATGGCAAAAGCAGTGGTAATAAAACATTTTTCTCAGGACATTTTCATAGGCCCTTCTCTCCAAAAAGGCTGGAGTTGTCAAGCAAGGCACCTGCTGGGAAATGAGAAGATAACATGCGCACAGCACTTGCAACTCCATTTTTAACAACTTAACCAACAGCACAGTACTCAAACCTGTCTTTAGTGGACAGTGCAAACATCGTAGAGGAAAGACACTCCTACGTGGCCCCTACCCTAAAGCATTTGGAAAGCTGTCCACAACAGCAGTAGGATAAATCTGCTTCCTGCTTCTTGAGCAATTGCCTTGTTCTTACTTGGCCCATTCTGTCCATCTTTCTGGCTCATCTAGGGTTTTCTAGTTTTAGTTTTGTTTTGTTTATTTGTTTTTCTTTTTTAAGTAATTTCCAGCATACCCTTAAATTTGACAGCCAAACTATCCTTGAAACAAAACACAGGATTTGGTATTACAATAGATTTGCCTATTTGTAAGCATACTGGACTTACTGCATTTAAGTATTTTCCCTGGAGATCAGTACTGGGATTTGTAGTCTATTAAAAATGCAAAAGGTTAAGACTCTAAGCCCAGCAAAACTCCACTTTTAGATACCCCCTCATTGCCCCCAACGTTCCAGAAGTGTCAGATAAAACATTCAAAATCCTCTATCACTGGTCTTTAGAACACAGCACTTTTGACAATTACATCAATCTTCATAAGGCTGACAGCTCTTAAAACCACAAGCTTTCAAATTTTTTATGATGGTAAGCAAGAGTACAAAATTCGAGGGCTGGCCATAAAGTATCCAGTCATGTAATAGGAAAAATAGAGACATTTATGGCTGGAATTTTTTTCTGGACAGCCCTTGAACATTTTACATGACCACCCAGTACAGTACAGATGAAAAATACACATTCATAACTGAAACAAAAGTTTCATGAAACCCGGTGTAACCTCATTCTATCATATACCGGGATTTTCTATCATATTTAATTTTTTAAGTGCTAGTAGAAACCCATTAAATTAATGTTATACCACACTAATTAATTTGAAAAAGAACCACAATTATTAATTGTCTAGCAACACTACCTAATAGTGGGGAATTTCAAATGAAGAAAAAGTGCATACAGTCCAACAGAATCCATACACTATTATTTTGGAAGGTCTGTAAATCTGCCTGGCTTAGGCAATAAAGATCACAAGGCAATAAAGAACAAAAATACACAGGATATAAGAACTGTTGAATAAGAACTTGAAAATAATTACTTTTAAAAAGTAAGTATAGGAGCAAAAAACATACAATGGGGACAAGACAGCCTCTTTAGTAGGTGGTGCTGGGAAAACTGGAAAAACATATGCAAAAGAATGAACCTGAGCTATGAACTCTCTCCATATACAAAAATTAACTCAAAATGGATTAAAGACCTTCATATAAGACCTGCAACAATAAACTGTATAGAAGAAGACATAGGTACTAAACTTATAGACCTAGGATTCAAGGAAGAC
>PVJL010008481.1:0-66235 GCA_004026885.1 Lyroderma lyra
TCCTCTTTGTTTTTTCTGACAATTCCAAACAAAACTAGTCTCTGAGCATTTTTCTGTCTAAAAGCACCCTGTTATTTTTTTCTGCATGCTACATATCTCTATGTTGGGTTATATAATGTTTGATTCTTTACTTTTTTATGCTTGACTTCTCTTTTCAAAGATAAATTCCAAAAGAACAGGACTATATCTGATTTTTTTATTGTTATAAATCCCATGTCTAAAATATTATCATATTCTCAAGTAATTATTTGTTGAATTAATGAATAAATAAAAGAATATATGAATTCATCTGGAAATGTTCAAGAAATGCTTGTAGAACTAATAAAATTTGAAATATGACTTGGAGAATGTGAAAATTTCAGATGAAAAATTTAGGGCACATATAGGAAAGCATGAGCTATACTACTTACAGAGTTACACGTTATATAAGGGATATATAATGACATCCTTGTTGAAAGTCTTATATGCTGAAATGAGAAGTATACTTTATCCCTATAGGCTAACAACATATTGCTACATGGGGTTCCCAAAGCTTTTAATGTATTTAAACCATTGTAACTCTCTAAGGGAGGATTGTGGTAGAAAGATTCTAAAATGGTGTCCATGACCTCCATCCCGTGGTATTTCAATCCTTGTGCAATTCCCTCCTCTTGAGAGTAGTCAGGGCATGTGACTTGCTTCTGACCAATAAATTATGACAAAGATGATGGGATATCACCTCCATGGTTACTCTGTGTAATGCTATAATACCAATCTTGCTAGAGAAAATTCTCTCTTGCCAGTTTTGATAAAGCAAGATAACCACGTTGGGGAGACTCATGTGTCAAGGCACTGAAAGTGGTCTCTGGAGACCACAAGCAAGAAACTGAGGTGCTCAGTCCAGCAGGTCACAAGGAACTAAATTCTGATAACCACTACATAACTTGGAAGCAGATTTTTCCAAGATGAGCAGTTCCTTGAGATGAGACCACAACCTTGAGTAATATTTTCATTGCATTCTTGTAGGAGACCTAGCTGAACTATAATACTCAGATTCCTGATCCACAGAAACTGTGTTATTTTAAGCCACTAAGTTTGTTGGAATGTTGTTATACAACAGTAGATACTTAATATAGGATGTTATCAGATGAATTATGCCCCCTCAAAAATTTATATGATCAAGTCCTAACATTCAGTACCTCAAAATGTGACCATATTTACATATAGAGCTTTACAGAGGTAATTTAGTTACAATGAGGTAAGTAGGATGGGCCCTGAATCAATATGACTGGTGTCTTAATAAGGCAAGACAATTTGGGCACAGAGACAAGAAGAGGGAAGACGATGCAAACATTAAGAATAAGAAGGCCATCTACAAAGAAAGGAGAGGAGCCTCAGAAGGAACCAACCCTGCCAACACTTAATATCAGATATCTAACCTCCAGATCTATGAGAAAGTAAATTTCTATTGTTTAAGCCACCTACTTTGTGGTACTTTGTTACTGCAGCCTTAGCAAACTGATACACAGGAGTTACTTTAGATAGCATCACCTTTTTTAAGGAACATATATTAACATATATTAATAGTAATTTGAAGAACCCAGTTCAAGGAACACTGGTGTGAGCAGGGGAAGTGATGGATTATTAAACCAGGGTATGGCACAATTAAAGCTACTTAGGCAAATTTCTGTGTTTTCTTTTTTACTAAATAAAGATATAATATTACATTCTCAATAAGAATATAATATTTCTCAATAAGTACATGATAATTCTTTCACTCTGCTTTTCTCAGTAGGTCTTTTTTATCTCTGGAAGATTTGCCATTATGCATTTCTCAGACCTGCATTCAATATGTGAAGGTATTTCCTAAAACTTATTTTCTTACCTATTATATTTCATAAAGGATGATTTCTAAAAAGCAACTATAAAAATTAGTCTAAATATTCTAACATATGAAGTACAGTGAAGTAAAGCCATTTTAAGCAGTTATGAATAGGGGTTTCTTCACAGTAAAACATTTACATGTACATAAAATTAGGAACAGAGATTTTTAAAAGTGCAAGGACCTATTACTGAAGAGATTATTTATATGATTTGGCAATATCACTCAATAATCTGATGTTTGGAGAAACATGATTGAAATTATTGCAAATAGCTTTTGTTTCCCTTTCTTTTCGGTTCAGATCAAGGTTGTGTATTCTCTTATGTATAATAAATGTCAAAGTACTCGTGGGTGGCTTTTAGACAATAAATGTGGTTTGTAACGAGTGAGTGCCAAGCTTTGGTTGCAAAATAAGGCTTCTGAGACAGGGTTTGTAGATGCTTTGATCACGTATTTTTAGCTGAATGTGTTTGGAATGGCTTGAGAAGTAGTCATTGCTTACTGGGGGTCCCTCTCCATCTCCCTGACAGCTGTCCCCTCCTCCTTCATGATTTAGTTTTTCCTGTGAGTCTCTTACATGAAGCTATGGGGTCCTTTTGTTGACCTCTGACTGGTTTCTAATCTTGGTTATTTATTGGCATTAATTTATAGGCTATTTTGCTGATTCAAGTTATTGCTTAATCAAGGAAAGATGTTTTTTGCTTCCTTTGCTTTCTAATTAGCTCTTTCCTACAGAAAAATTGTTGTTTCTGTCAAATCCCTCACCTTTCATTAAGTATTTTAGTTACTTAAATAAAGTTTCCATGTTTATTACTTCCCTGAAAGAAATCTCACCAGATTCACCAATGGTCTCCTCATTGCCAAATCTAATAGTCTCCTTTCAATATCCATTGTAGTCCGTGTCTGAGCCTTCTGCATCTCTTAGGTTTTTGACATCCTTGAGCTTCTGTTTCTTCTGTTTACCTGACAGTGCTTCCTCAGTTTTCTTATTATCTCTAAGCTTCTCAGTAGCCATGGTTAGCTCTTCTTTCTCAGCCTATTCTTTGTAACTATTAATGTACCTTTAATTTTCTTCCCTAAGGACCTGCTTTATTCTCCATGTTCTCCTAGAGTGATCTAATTTTATCCAATTATTGCAAAGACAGCTATACACTGACTAAATGATGACTGCAAAATTTTGTATCTCCAGTTCAGACTATTGACGTTTATACTTCACTCTTTCACATCTCCAAAACAGAACTTACCAACTCAGCTTTTCCTTCCCACTTGTCTTCAAACCTGTTATTTTTCCTGTAAGCATTATCTTGCCATCTTAATTGTGTCAATATTCTATAACACCAAGGAAACATTCTATACCAAACTGTCTACATCTAATAACCTTAACCATTCTTTTGTCCAGTTTATCACTCTCTCATCTTCACTGTTGCTTGCTACCTTAATTCAAGCCCTCATCACTCACCAGAATTACTGCAATCATTTTCTTTCATTGTTTTCTACATCCAATGTTAGATCACCTCAATTAATCTCTCACACTACTACCAACTAATCTTTCTAAAAGGCAATGCTAATATGGCATTATGATATAGACTTTACCTGAAGAGCTACTTAAAAATATAACAGAACGTCATTCACATCTGGCTTCTGTGTTTTGCTCTGGCCTTATCTTCCCTTTCCCCCACCACGCTTACTTCCATATGTGCTATCTTCCAGTTTTTTATTTCCTTAATTCACCCTTTCATATACATGCTTACCTTGCCTAGCCTACTGAAATGTCCTTTTCTCAGACAAGTCCACTTTTCTGTATCACGTGCCTGAAGAATAGGTCATTATTGCTTATTATTCAGCTTAAGCAGTTGCTCTTTGACTGCTTTCCAAAAGTACTAGTTAAAATTTATACTTTTTTCTAGGCCCCACTGAATATTATAATTATAACATATTAATCACTTATCAGCACTACTGATGACGGCATGGTCCAGAGACAAGCATGACTTGGGGATTATAAAAAATCCAAATCAATCTCTGCTCCCACCTGATACTCCTAATCAGAGTCTCTGAGGTGAAACTTGGGGCTTGGTGCTTTAACAAGCTCTCCAGATCATTCTCATGCTCACTAAAGTTTAAGGTGCACTGCTATATAAATTTATTTGTTGCTAAAGGTTTAAAAGGTAGAGATTTAATGTGGCAGATGGAAGTATGATAGTAAGATGATCTGTGAGGTCTTTAAAGGACCCCCTGGGAGAACAACTCTCTAGCCAAGAAACAAAAAGTTATGTAGAGAAGGAGATAATAAGGCTGATGCACTCGTATAGTAAAAACAAGATATCTACACCCAAATACCTTTTTGTTGAAAAAGCTATATATTTAAATGTTTACTATTACTTTGCAAAGACATATTTGTCAAAATCCATAATGTGAGAAAAAGCAGTGACAGGCAGTAAAAGTCAGATGAGAAAGTAGCATTATGTGTTACAGAAATTTTTCACAAAACCAATTATCTAGAAAACTTCATGAAGGATAACAGTAAATATAAATTTTTACAATCTATTTCACTGTAGTAAGTATTAAGTCTTTAAGGATAGAATGTGTCTTACTTTTTATCTCTAATGAGGAGCATAGTTCCTGGAACCAGTAAACTCTCAATAAATCTTGTTGAATATATAGTGAGAAAGGTATTTCTCCCAGCATGAATCATAAAATTATCAGATTTCAGTGCAAAATTCATTCTTTGGAGATGATAATCTGTTAACTAATTTAAATATTGCTTTTAAAGTCTATACACCATATCCTACTTAATTGAATCATTCTATTTTAAAGAATCTCGGTCAACACCACTCCTAGAAATGCTGTGTATGTTTTTAAATACCAAATGGACAGACTGGGAACACAACTGCTCTGAACGGCCTCCACAGAGAGGGCGGCTTACACACTGTGTGGTTACTTATGTCTACAGACTTCACATAGTTTCAACTGTGTTAAAGTATCTGAAATGTGTCTATCCATGCATAAAACCACCCATATAAAATAATTTTATTACTGAACACACAATAATGCTGAAATTTTTCATTTATATAAGTGTACAATTCAAAAATTAGCTAATGTAAATACTGCATTTCTCCTAATTCAAAGTAATAGAAAAGAATAGGTTAGTAATTAAGCAATTATAATTTTCATTTCTTCCTAAAAGGCCCATCCATGGGCATTTGTGTTTTAATCAAATTACCAAGATACAGACACCAGCACAAGATGAGGCATAGGAAAAAATTCTTTCCAGAAATCACATATTTACAAATTAACCCTTTAAAGGTAAAAGAACATACAGGCTCACATTTTTCTCTGCCCTCTTTATATGTTTTATTTAAATTAATACCAATACCTCAGGTGTTCTTTCTTTTCACCCTTCTTTAAATTCTAATTTGAGGCCTGACAGTTAAATTCACAAACTCATCCTAACAGAAGTGCTATATACTTCATTGCTGAATATCATTATGGTCACTTTTCAGATACTCTCCTTGGAAAGCTATGCACTGACTCCAGTGCCTAGTCCAACCTTCAAGGTAATTTTGGAAGTCTTTTTCTAGAATGGTCATCGGAGTTGTCATCATATTACCCTTGACGTCTGGAATGTCATAAAAACATCTTCCTTGCAATATTTTCTTTACCTTTGGGTAAAAAAATAAAATAAAGTAATCGGGGCCCAATCAGGTGAGTAGAGAGGGTGTTCCAATACATGTATTTGTGTACTGGCTAAAAACTTGCTCACAGACAGTTCTATGTGAGCTGGTGCACTGTCATGATGCGAGAGCCGTGAGATGTTGGCAAAAAGTTCAGGTCATTTTCATCTAACTTTTGACTCAGCTTTTTCAGCACTTTCAAATACTAAACTTGGTTGACTGTTTGTCCAGTTAGTACAAACTCATAATGAACAATCCCTCTGATATCAAAAAAGTTAGCAACATTGTTTTGACTATTGATTTGGACTGAGGGAACTCGGAATATTTTTGGTTGTGGAGAGTCAGCTGACTTCCATTGTGCACTTTGACACTTTGTTTCAGCGTCATATGGATACACCCATGCTTCATCATCAGTGTTAACATGGCCCAAAACATCATCTTGCCTCTCCAAAAAGTACTGGCAAACTTGGATTCTCCTTTGCTTTTGTTTATCAGTGAGCTCCTTCAGGACCATTTATGCACACACCTTTCTCATGCTTAATGCTTTTTCTGTTTCTCTATTGATGTTTACTTGGTCTGCTCTGCTTCTCACAGTCAGCCAATGATTTTGATGTATAATTCAATGCATTTTTGCAATGTTTTCATAAGTTCTGTTTGTTACTGGCCTCCCTGACCTCTCTTCATCAGTGACGTTTTTCTCTCCCCTCCGAAAAACATTTAATCCTTTTGTACACTGTGACTTTCTTCATGGCATTATCCCCATAAACTTGGACTTATGTGCTCTGATTTCAGTTTCACTCTTGCCAAGCTTAACAAGAAACTTACTTTTTTCTCATTGCTCTAATTTAAGCTCAAATATTCTTGCAACAGCACACAAAAACATGCAACAATAATAAACTCCACTCAGCAAGACACCACCACACGTTGACATGACGACAGCTGTGAGACACAGATATACCAAGGTTATGAAACCTTACCAAGTTGTTTGTACAGTGCTGCCAACATAAGAGCACGGTGGCAGGTTTGCAAATTTAATTGTCAGAACTCGTTTATCTGTCTCTGAATCCCTCAAGAACAGGGAAAGATGGGAATGATGTTTTCCATTTTATTATTTTAAGTAACTTACAAAGTGCCTGCCACAACAGTCAACTAATAAATATTTAAAGAATGAAGAGGAGGGAGGGGAAGCTAAATATATGGTGATGGAAAAAGAAGTCACATTAGGTGGTGAACTTATTATACAACAATTTGACAATGTACTGTAGAATTGTATGCCTGAAACCTATGTAATCTTTGCTAACAGATGTCACCCCAATAAGTCTAACAATAAAACTAATTAAAAATAATAATAAAAAGGAAAAATATTTAATGAATTTATTAATTAGAGCTAAGATAAAATTATTACAATTTAAGGATAAACTACATGTATATTACAAATGATATGTTGGTTTTAAGTCTAAATTGTAATACAATATGCTACATTTTGTGTTTGTATATGTGCGTACATGCACATATACATCTATAGCAATTTTTTGAATATTCAGTAGTATAGATAGAAAAAACTACTCTATAAAACTTAGATTATTTGAAAGAAAATTATCTTAATGTAGCATTTTATAAACTATGATACTTGCTTTTATGAAATATTTATTTTCATAAATTCTTAATCCATGACTTATCTCTCAATTATAATATCAACAGAGATACAACCAGCTTTACAATAAGATACATTGAAGTAGAGTTTATTAGAAAACATTGTGAGAAAAAGTAGAAACTGGATTATTTAGGTTAATTTCATAAAAACTAAACATATATTCAATTCATTAAAAGAGTATTTTATTGTAGTGAACACAATAGTTCTGTTGGTACTCTGTTGGGAGAACTAACAGAACAATTTATTTGAAAAAAAGTGATTATTTCATTCCCTAATCCACTTTATAACTGCATTTCTAATTCAATAAGCAAAATAAAACAAATGGTGCCTGATAACGAGAATGAAAGCCTTAAGATGAAGGAAACATTCACTGTGAGTCTTAAGCCACCAAAATGCCCAGGCTCTGATCAGGCACTGGATGCAAAGGAAATGGTCGTTTCTTTATAACATTTCAGATTAATCACAACAAAGCCCTGGAGTAGAAACTCATGATTCTGTATGTTTAATAAGGGAATCAGCACCCTAATAATTATGGGAAATAGTCTTCTATCCCAACCTGGGATTTTGAATTAGAGCTGCCAAGCATTTATAGACCATACCACTGCTCAGTTGATTAATCTGGATGTAGGCATTTTATCCACGTTGAATCTATAATAATATTTTCCATTCCTGGCAGTAGTACATTTGTTT
This sequence comes from Lyroderma lyra, assembly GCA_004026885.1. Classification (NCBI taxonomy): domain Eukaryota; kingdom Metazoa; phylum Chordata; class Mammalia; order Chiroptera; family Megadermatidae; genus Lyroderma; species Lyroderma lyra. The sequence goes on from PVJL010008481.1 coordinate 7,877, forward strand.
TCTGCCCACTGAACTAACTAGAGCCCTTTGCTCGGGTTATTATTTGTTTTGTTTTGTTCTGTATTGCCTTTAACTTGGGTCTAGAAACAAAGCACATTCTAGAGCAACCCTTCTGCATACTATCATTATTTTTAAATAAATGATGAGGTCACCGAAGCAGAGAGGCAAAGTGACTTGACGATTAATTACATGCCTAGTAGTAAGTGCTAGAGCTGAAATTCAAATATAGTTTGGCTCCAGTCTAACACTTAACTATAATATTCTGCTGGCCCTTAGTGCATTGTGGTTCTATTGTACATGAAGTCTATATATACAGAGAATAGCAGAGATCCTTTATTCCATCCTCTATCTCAGGTTCAAATCATAAAATAATATACACGTATGAGGATTGACAATTACGTTCAAGAACTTATCCTAAAAAATTGCTACAAACCTCATTGCTGAGTATCACTATAATCACCTTCTAAGTACTCCCCTTGGGAAGGTATGCACTGATGCCAATGCCAGTCCACCATTCAAAGCAATTTTGGAGTTTTTTTCTAGCAAGCTATCCTCATATTACACTTGATGCCTGGAATGTCATCAAAAGGTCTTCTTTTCAATATTTTCTTTATCTTCAAGTAAAATAAAAAGTTACTGGGCACCAGATGAGGTGAGTAAGGAGGGTGTTCCAACACAGTTATTTGTTTACTGGCTAAAAACTCCCTCACAGACAATGCTGTGTGAGCTGGTTGTTGTGACGCAAGAGCCACAAGTTGTTAGGGAGAAGTTCAAGTCATTTTCATCTAACTTTTTTCACATGGCCTTTTCAGTACTTCCAAATAGTAAATTTGGTTGATGGTTTGTCCAGTTAGTAAAAATTCATAATAAACAATTCTCTAATATCAAAAAGAGTTAGTAATATTGTTTTGACTCTTGATTTGGGCTGATGGAACATTTTTGGTCATGGAGAATTGACTGACTTCCATTGTGCACTTTGACACTTTGTTTCAGGGTTGTATTGGTACACCCATGTTTTATCACCGGTGATAACATGGCCCAAAACATCATCTTGTCTCTCCAAAAGATCTTGGCAAACTTCCACTTTCCTTTGCGTTTTGTTCATCGGTTAGCTTCAGGATAATTTTTGCCCACACCCTTCTCATGCCAAGACTTTTAGTTAAGATTTTTTCTAACTGGTTCTCTTTTGATGTTTACTTGATCTGGTATGCTTCTTCCAGTCAGCTAACAATTTCAGTACACAATTCCACACGTTTTTGCAAAGTTTTTGTTAATTCTTCTTGTTTCTGGCCACCCTGACCTCTCTTTATCGGTAACACTTTCTCTCCCCTCAGGAAAATATTTAATCCATATTTGTATACTGTTCTTTTCTTCATGCCATTATCTGCATCAATTTGGACTAACATGTCCCCTGATGTTCCACTCTTGCCAAATGTAGCAAGAACTTTGTTGCTTTAATTCAAGTTCAGACTTCTCGAGAAGGTGCACAAAAACACGCAACGCTAATGAATGCCACTCAGCAAGACACCACCACACGTCGACACGTACACAGCTGTGAAACACAGATACACCGAGGTTATGAAACCTTAACAAGTTGTTTGTACAGTGCTGCCAATGTAAGTGCATAGTGCAAGTTTGCGAACTTAATTGTCACGCCTCATATACAGAATTCACAGTATAGAAGAAATTTTCAAATACTCCAATCTTCAAGTGACCCTATATGCAAAAGTCTTAATATATCCAATTTGATAGCATTACAAGACACTTTGGACAAGGTATTTACTGAACAACATATCTTATGTCTGAAGTAACATACTGTCTTAACATCTAGAAATTATTTTGCTCAGCCTTTCTCATCATTTCTATTCTGTAACTGTAGCCTCAGTTGCCATCTCTTCTCTTTTTCTTTATAGCCACTCTGTATTCCCATTAAGACCTAAAGGGTCACCTAAGAGTGAATAGTACCTTCCTCAATTCTCCACTGACCTTGAGAGAGAATTATACCTTTCCCATACCTACACAATAAAATTGCAGCAACATGACATAATTGATGTATATCTAACTAAATACTTTTTCCTTGTAATGAATTTTGCTGAAAAGCCTGCACATTTTTACCTCTTATAGGTTTTGACTAGCTTTTCTGAAATTGCCATATGGCTACACAATGCTGGTACAGAGTTTGAGGATTTATTAGGTACCAATTCTGATCTCAGTTTCAGGTAATCAGGAAACAGAGCAGTTATAGTTCAGCTATTATGAAGTAGAAAAGAAGCAATGGAAATGTGGTCAGCAATTTTCAAGAATGAAACTGGGGATTTGAACGGGATATATAACACCAACTGTGACCTAAATTTTAGAGACCAGTTATAAAACACCATCACTGTCATCCCAGTGTGCAAACAGTACACCTGCCCCCTCATCTTTCCACTTAAAAGTGCAAATTTATTCATACTGTCTGTATCATCAACAATGATATGTATAGCTATTGCTTCTCTGGAGAAATAATGAGATAATAAGCAGTGGGTAGAAAATTTGGCAAGAACTGTGGTAATTGCAGTATTTATAAAAGAAGATGATTCCCATTGTTTCATGTTGAAATGAAGCTATATTGGAAATACCTTTATTTCCAGTCCTGATTCATCAAAAAGTTCTGGTTCTTTGTGATAAATATCTATACTTCACTGCACTGGTGGGCCACTATAAACAAACAAACAAACAAACAAAAATACAAACATCTAAATAAATAATTTCTAAAACATAACCAAAACCTTTGTTATTTGATTATACAACTTGTTTTTATAATTACTTATAGATATTTCCAATGATTATTATTCACCATAAATAAAAATGGTATTACCTTTTTTTACTTTATTTTCACTATAACTTATTTTATCAATTACTTATGGCTGACTGAAAATGAAATTGCTTTATGGCATATATATCTACATGCTGACTTGTTTTCCTTACTGCAAGTTATTCTCAGTATATTCATGAAACCTCATTTATTTTTCTCATTTTCTTTCCAATTATCTATATGTGAACTGTCATTTTGTAATATCAAAAATATATATAGAATTTGAAGTATTTGAGAGTATATGCTATACATGCATTACATACGTGTGTATATGTGTATGTGTGTATATGTATACACACACACACACACACACACACACACACACATACACACACATAATCACTAAAGAGCCAGTATGTTTTTTGTAATTTAACGGCTTTCTTTCTATCAGTATATTTCTATTCTTCCTCCACCTCTCATAGCCTAAATTGTAAATAATGTACTATGATTTTTCCAACTCTCATGTAACGTTTCAAGCCTTAGTTGTTGGTTCCATAACTCAATCTTAAATAGAAAACGAGTTTATCTACAGCATCAGTTGGTAGCTTGCTTACTTTCAGTGTCATACGTAAAAAATCAGGCATTCCTCTACGTGGAAGAGTCTATTAGCTGGTCTTAGGGAATTCCAAAGCTGACACAAAATTAAAGCATTCCTCCTTCCAGTTTTATCATTAAAAAAGACTCTGTGGGAACAAAGGAACAGCTCCATATTAAGTCGGATTGAGTTTCCTAAAAAGTGCCCTCTGAGCACAGGAAGCTAACACTTGCTACACCCTAGCTGTGTGCTAGATACTGGGCAAAGTACTTTATAGGCATTTAATACTTCCTGCAACTCTTGAAGGCAGAATAATTATTACCTACATTTGATATATAAAGAAATTGAATAATAGAGTGGTTATATAACTTTCCCAAGGTTACAACACCAGCACATGGTAAACCTAGTGAAAACTCATGTAGTTTAATATCATAGTCTGTATACCTTATAAAGTAAATAAAGTTCTTTTGTCTCTAAATCTTTGACCTTGAGTCTTAATGAAATTAATGTCCAATTGCCTTTGGAATGATGCTAGTAGTATTAAAAAGACTACTTGGACTTCATACACAAGGTAATAATAGTTGGAGCACTGTAACAGATATTATTGTCTATATTATCTCAAACCAATTTCCAGATATTCATTTTCTCACTTGTCAGTCTTCACTATAGGGGCTATTCAAGCTAATTACTTCCCCCTCTCCCAGTTTCCCTTGTACCAAAAAAGCAGTCATATGCCACAGTTTAGTTCACTGATCTATATTTAGAAGTTACAATGGTCTTCTGGGGAAGCTTTTGTTTTCTTCTGATAAAAATGATATAGAGGCAGGACTATTAGAATGGTTGAGTGAGAAGTACAGCAAATTCTCTCCACAAAAAGTAATGATAAAACTGCACATAACTGTCAAAAACAACAATTTCAGTTCTCTGGAAATCAACCAAAGGCATACAACAAATCAGAAGCTTTAATTTTTTTAAATAGTACTGAAATTCAGATAAAAAGTCAGTGGGACTTTGTGATGTTTTAGTCTGAGATTGCTCTTACCCCACCGAATCCCGAGCTCTATTAGCTCAGTAGTTTAACCACAGTGAGATGAGCTGTGACAAACCTCTGCTGCCAGACAGAGGGAACTGGCATGATTTGGATCAAAACACATCCCATAGCTGCTACTGAAACAATATTAATCTTGGTGGCAATGATTCAAGGGCACCAACATCACAGCTAGTCAGAGGTTTTGATACTCATGTGTAAGGCAATAATAGACTAGTACACTAGCCAGAAATGTAATGTGTATATCTAAAGAATGAGACAACCATAGTGTGTCTTGCTATTCATTCTCATATGCACAAGGTACGTGTATGCTCAGGAAACACCAGAGAGTTCCCTTACTATGTATTTATGCATGACTGAATGTAAGGACTGATGCAGAGAAGAAACATGAGAAGGCTTAACAAAAAGTAAAAGCTAGGGCATATTTGTAAACTGCCTGAATTTTAAATATATGCCCTAATTCACACATAAATTCGCTGTCAAAGATAGGAGATTTATGTGACTCAATGTGTTTGAGAACAATTTTGACCAATCATTGATTGATCACTGAGCTATACTGATTCATCTTTAATAGGTCAGACTTAGAAACTGAACAGACATCTGTGGCCATAAACTGAGACATAAAGAGAGGCTACAGAATTGGTTCTTGCAAGTCACCAAACAAACAAATCAAATTAATAAAAGTAACAACCACCCTGAGAAGAAGAGAAATCAGAATCTAGATTTGCTACAGTAGTTGCCAAGTTTGTAATCAGAATCTAGATTTGCCACAATAATTCAAAAGTTTGCAGCTAAAAATGTGAGGAATGACAAGAAACAGGAAAGGATGATACATGCACAGGAAAATATAGCAGTCAATAGAAACTGTCTGTAAGGTGTTCCTGGAGGTTGAACTTAAAAGACTCAAAAGAAACTATTATAAACATATTCAAAGAACTAAAGAAAACCATGAGGACAATGGCACATCAAATAGTGAATATTAATAGACATAGAAATTATAACAACCGTTTGTAAAGTCTTCAGTTAAAAACACAATAACTAAAATTAAAAAAAAAAAAACTACAGAGGTTTAAGAGCATAAGTGAGTTGGCAGAAGAATTAACAAACTTGAAGACAGAAAAATAGTAATTATCTCATTTTAACAAAGAAAAGAAAATACAAGCCAAAACAGAGCCTCAAAGACCTGTGCAATACATTCAAATACACTAATATGTGAAAAATGGGAGTCACAGAAGGAAAAGAGAGATAGAAAGGACCAAAAAGAATATTTGACAAAATATTGTTGAAAAATGTTGTATTTGTCGAAAATACATCCAAAACACTTAACAAATTCTAGGTTGAATACATTAAAAAGATACACACGTACACACTTTAAATCTAACTGTTTAAAGTAAAAAACAAAGAGAAAATCCCTAAAGCAACAAGAGGAATATGACTGATCACAGAGAGAGAAACCACAATAAGATTAACAGCCCTGACATTTCACTGTGGAAAAAAAATGAAGACCAGATGGGACTGTGATTACATAGTCAAAAGGCTAAAGGGAAAACACACACACACACACACACACACACACACACACACACACGTTAACTAAGAATTCTATATCCAGCAAGATTATTCTTCAAAAAATGAAAGTAAAATAGAGTCATTCAAAGATATATAATAACCGAGAGAACTTTTTGCTAGCAGACCTGCTTTATAAGAAATATTTAAGAAGAATTCCTTTAGGATAAAAGAAAATGACATTAGAGAATAAAATACATTCACACAAAGAAATAAAAAATACTAAGAAAAGTAACTATGTTGTTAATATAAAAGGCAGCATATGTTTATTTTTAGTTGCCATTTTAATTACTTAAAACAATATTTTACAAATGGTATTTTGGGGCTATATGTATAAAAATTAATATATATGACAATTATATTATAAAGAGTAAGAGATAATATGTAGTTATGTTGAAATGAAATTTATATATTATACTATAATTAAATTAGTATTGATCCAATTCCATAATATTTTGACCTCTACAGAAACCATTAAGAACATGACTATGTATGTACAGTAAGATAACAAAAAGCAATTTATATAAATTAGTACACTAGAATATTCCTATTTAATACCTAACAAGACAGTAAAGGAAGGAGAGAAGAACAAAAATGATATAAAACATATAGAAGAAGAAGAACAAAATGATAGATATAATCATATCAATTACTATAATAAATGTGAATACATTAAGCATTCCAAAAAAGGAGGACATTGTAATATTGGTAAAAATATAATAATTAATCCTATGTAATCTACCAGAGACAATTTTCAAATTCAGTGACATAAATTGGTTGAAAGAAAAGGAACAAAAATGATATACCATGCAAACAATAGCCTAAGAGATTTGGAGTGACTATACTATATCACACAAATAGATAATAAAAATTGTTTCTAAAGACAAATAGGACATGGAATAATAATAGAAAGATTAATTAATCAGAAACACAATTATAAATATATACACATTTAACAATACAATCTCAAAATACATGAGGTAAAAATTGTCAGAATTTTAGAAAGCAATAGACAATTTAACAATAAAAGATGGAGACTTCAGTACTCAGTCTGAGTGAATACTCTGAGTGATAAAACAGGTAGGCAGAAAATTATCAAATATACAGAAGACATGAACAATATTATCAACCTATTGGACCGAATTGATGTTTACTGATCACTTTATCCAATAACAAAACACACATCTCTCCTAGCACATTTAAACATCTCTCAAAGTAAACAATATGTTAGGCCATAAAACAAGTCCAAATAAGTATAAAAGGATTAAAATCATACATTATAAAGTATGTACTTTTTAAACCTATTAGATACTGACAGGAAAAAGAAATTAGAGAAATCCCCAAATATTAAGAAACTAAACAAGACACAAAGAACCCATGGTTCAAAGAAGAAATGAGAAGAAAAATGAGAAAGTTTTTCAAACTGCATGAAAATGAAAACACAACATATCAATTATAATATGCAACTAAAGCAGTATCTAGGAGAACTTGGTATCTTTAATAGCCAGTTTAAAAAGATTAAAACTCAATAATCTGCTATTACAAAAACAGTTTCTCAGTTCCTCAAAAATTTAAGCATAGAATTAGCATATATGTCCAAGAGAAGTGAAACTCTATGTTCTCATAAAGAAAAAGTTCAGGGCCAAATGGCTTGACCAGGGAACTCTATCAAATATTTAAAGAAGAAATAATACCAATCCTTTATAAACTTTTCAAAAAAAATAGCAGAGGCAATACTTACCAGCTTATTATATAAATTCAGTATTATTCTGGTACTAAAAGCCAGCCACAGAATTCGTAACAAAATTGGAATTCAATATTCTTCACGAATACTGACATCAAAATATATTCTCAATAAACTATATAGAAACTAAATATAGAAACATATAAGTTCAGCAACATATAAAAAGTATTATATACTATGGCCAAGTGAGATGTATCTCTAGAATGCAAAGTTGGTTTAACATTTGAAAATCAATTAATTTAATATACCATATTAATAGAATAAAAAAAATCACAAAAGATGAAGAAAAACCATTTTAAAAAATACAACACTCATTCATTATTTAAATTCTTAACAAACTGGGAATGAAAGGACATCCTCAACCTAAGGGAAACCTATGAAAAAACTACATCTAAAATCATATTTATGGTTAAAGTAGAAATGGAACATACACAAGTAACCAAAAGGATTTTTAAAAGAAATAAAAAGATAAAATCAATAATGCTAAAAATCAAGCAAGTACACAGAGGGCAAGGCAGTCATGACTAAATATTTTTGAGCAAATGATTATTGCCTTGTAAGTCTTTTGGCCTGATAGATCATTTTTATATGTGTACCCCCAATTTCTAGCTTACCTAATATTTTTCATTACTAATAATTAATTTTGTTTGTGTATAAAAATGATTCTATTGATAACTTGCATTAGGCCATACACTTTATGTTGATTTTTGCTGATTTATGATAATATATATTTTTCCTGAATTTTCTCTAATCTCTTCATAATACCTATTAAAATCAAGGCAAACATTGGTAAAATACTTGGTCTGGAGAACTGTGTAAAGTACGGGTATAAATACAAAGCATTCCAACTAGTTTATGTGAGAAATACATCTGTAACTTAACTGCTACTGAAAAACTTGATTCAATCTGCCATTCTAAATGTTGATAACTCTGATTTTGAGTCAAGATGTTTTTTAACAACTGTATTATAAAGAGAGCTATCCACAGATGCACCTCAAATATAACTGCAAATGCTTAACATTATGACCAATGCAAAAACTTATTTTATTCTCCCTAAAATTGCTTAGATAAATGAGCAAATAATTGTTTAAACATTCAGTGACATGTTAATTTTCACAAACACCTAAAATTTATTGAGGTGGTATTAAAATAAACAGGTGGTTTTTAAGTAAATTAAATAAAGCAATTAACATATGAAAATGAACTCTAAAATTTCTCAGTCATTCAAATTTCATGTCAGAACTTTGAAAACAACAGATTTTAAAATGAAATGATGTTTGCTACACAATGACTATAAATCAGTTTTTATATTTATTGTTCACAATATTATATCATATTAATTTTACTGCTTTATTATTTACACAAAGAGATTAGTTACAGTTACTAAGAAAAACATAACTCGGAATTTTCCAACTTATACATTTAGAAAGCTTGCCCTCATTGTGTTATTAACGTAAGATTTCACAATTAATTCGCAAGCAAAATGTAAACAAATTAAAGTAAGAAAGCTCTGCAAAAATTTTTAAACTCAATTCACTTGTAATGAGCTTTCTCTGAATGTGTGATTTGAAATTCAGCAAAAATTTTTAAATGCTTAATTATGTATCCTTTCATGAATTTGTTCTCATTATAATAAATACAGCAGTTATACTTTTCCTTTTCCTAGAATTTGTCACCTGAAATAAAAATAACTTCTACAATTTAAAGGGCTAGCTTGTTTAGTGTAGAACTTCTGAAAGAAGTTCTATAAGTCAACAGGAAATAGTGATGACTGTACAAGGCCTTGAATGCCCTTCTACCCATTTCTTAATTTTGCTCCAGGACCCGTCATCAAATTCTAGTACTTTAATTATGTCTTCTTTGATTTCAATAGGAGAAAGCAGTATTTCCCACTCTTACTCTTTTAGCATTGTATCTGTTGCCTCTTCAGGGCATTTATCACTTTGTGCTTTATATTAGGTTCTTTTCAAAGTTTAGAATTCAACTTGGATACTTCCTACAATACCTAACAAAGTAGTTTGAGTACATGATCAAAAATATTTGTTGGACTCAAATTATTAATTTGACATATTCTGTCATCAAACCCTTGTTTTAACTAATCTGACAAACTCTTACAACTTTGCTCTCAATCCCCCTATCTCAAAGGGGAATGGAATGCGGTATTCCATTGTAATAGTCATTATATCCCAGAACTTAGGGCAATATGCTGTTTATTTACTACCACAGAATATACATACTTTGAATGTGCTAACTTTATGTAGATGTTTCATTATTTCCCCCCAGACAGAAAAACGATGAATGGTTTCACTTCATAAGGTCATAGAGCCAATAAATGTCAATCAAAATCCAAACTATTTTTCTTCCTGTGAAACTTGTCGAATTGAAATAAAGTAAATACAACTGCAAAAGGTCAAAAAGAGACAAGAAATTAGAACAAAGTAGAAAGACTACTTTACTGAGTATGGAAACATAAAATTCCAGTAATTAAGACAATGTGATATTGGTATAAGGATTGCATGGAAAAAAAAATAGAAAGGTAAAAAGCTATAAAACTCATAGATAGATACTTATTTTATTGCAAAGATATGTGATAGAATGCAGTAGTAGTCACTAAAGTTTATTAACCCTCCTGCAAGAAGAACTGTTGGCCGCGTAGTAGCTTTGGCCAATTAAATATGAGAAGTTAGTACTGTTTCAAGTCAAAAGGTTTGTACCTCTATGCATGTAGTATAAAGCCAGAGAGCCCGAACATGATGGACAAGGAGTGTAAATAAAAAATAAACTCTGTGGTCTAAAGCTGCGAAGACTTGAGAGTTATTTGCTGCAATATCAAAACTTAGCCTTTCTGAATGATGTGTTTGCATTGTAGAGTAGTAGGGAAATTATCCATCATTTTTCAGTTAATTGGGATAAAAGTAGCTCCATATGAAAAAAAAAATCTACAAACTTTCTCCTGCCTCACATCATACACAAAAATGAAATCTAAGTGAGTTGCAGGTCTATAGGTTAACAAAATGCTTTTAACAGATAATGCAGGAGTACATATTTATGATGATAGGACAGTGAAAGGTTTTCTAAAGAAAATACAAAAGTATTATCTATAAAAGACTAATGAATTAGACTACAGAAAAAATTAAATGACTCCACTAAAATATACCATTAAATGCCTCAGAATGAAAAAAAAAAGAATATTTACAATATGTATAACTGACAAAGGCTTACACATTGAACACAACACAATTTTTTTTCCAATGCACAAAATCAAAGAATTTCTTCAAGTGGTTAGCACACATTCCAAAGAACATAACTTCATTAGCAACAAGTGAAATGGAAATTGATACCAAATTATAACATTACAGACCCACCAAAGCAGCTAAAATGAAAGCAACAAACAATATCAAGTGTTAACATAGAAGTAAAGCAACTAAAAATTCTTATACACCTTAATACGGGTGTAAATAGCACAACTAAGTTGGAAGAGAGTTTGGCTTTATGGGCTAAGGTTAAAAGTACACATATTTTATCACACAGACATTCCATTTCTGAGGTATCTTTGCTGGTCTTGGAGATCTGCTGCCTTCAAGGAAAGACCTGCTGTCCAGAGGCATCTGGTGAAGTCCAACGGCCTCCAGTTATCAGCTCCAGCTCCTTCATTATGTGCTTCAGGGGCAGAGAGCTCATCACTCAAGGTCACGCCCTTTCCATTACACCAGCTCACATCTTTACCCGCTGACAAAGTAAAGCGGGCTCTAAAGGCAAGCTCTGCCCATTTTGGTCTAATGTACTTGGCTCCAGACCTGCCCTTCAGGTTTGCCAAGACATCGTATTGCCTGTATCTTAGTTTGGCTTTTTTCTGTGTCCAATTCTATAACCTTTTTTCCTTTTATATGTGTTAGTCCCTAAGAAGCATTGCATACCCCAACATTCATCTCAGCATGTGCTTCAGGAGAAATCAACCTGAAACAGCTGGTGTTAGGAGTGGTCTGAGAATGTCTCTGACAAATTAGGATTTGAGGCTATTTCATTCACTGCCCAGTTGGCAATGGAAATTTCATCAAGAGTAGTAGGTGGTATACAGGCAGCCCCTGGTGCACAGGTTGTAAAAGTTTCATTGGCAGTGAATTGAGAGTGCTGGTGAAAGAAAATGTGCCTGTATCATGCTTTGGAGATGTTCGGAGAAAACAGTAGCTATTAAGTATTGAATGACTATTGCTAAGTACCATTAATGCTCTACAAAAAAATATAATAAAGAGCTATGGGTGAGGGACTAGCAATTTAAAATCAGTTGTGAACCCTGAGGGCCTTTGGATTACTTACAAAGAAGCTCTCATCAACTCACTCAGTAGGCTTAAAGAAAATGGAAGATCAAGCCCAGGAATTGAGAGTCTGAGTAGCTAAATTTTGAAGAGAGTTAAATGCCCATGTGAGGCAGTTAGGGACCTAACCAATCCCAGCTCACAGTCAAATAGAAGCGATTCTGATTATTAACTAAAGAAGGATGAAAATCTCTGAATGTGATTCATGGATGGTGTTATTGGTTGTATTGTGTGCCCCCACCCACCAAAAGAAAATGTGTATGTTGAAGTCCTAACTCCTAGTAACTCAGAAAATGACAGTATTTAGATGTAGCATCTTTAAGCTAAAATGAGGTCACTACTGGTAACCTCATAAAAAGAGATTAGTACACAGACAAGTAAAGAGGGAAGACCATGTAAAGAAAAAAGATGGCTATCTGCAAGACAAGGAGAGAGGCCTTAGAAGAAACCAAAACCCTAACACCTTCATCTCAGATTTCTAGCCTCCAGAGTTGTGAGAAAATAAATTTCTGTTGTTTTAGTCACTCAGTTTGTGGTACTTTGTTATAATGGCCCCCACAAACTAATACAGATTTGGGTACCAAGAAGTGGGGTGCTGCTGTAAAAAAATACCTAAAAATGTGGAAGTAGCATGAAAATGGGTATAGGGTAGAGACTGAAAGAGTTTTGAGGTACATGTTAGAATCGCTTAGATTGCCTTGAAGAGATTGCTAGAAATATGGACAATGAAGGCAATTTTGTAAGGCCTCAGAAAGAAAAGAGAGCTAGAGAAAAAAAGCTTCTATCACATTAGAGAATACATATATTATCATGAAGAGAGTGTTGATAGGCACATGACTGTTAAAGGTACTTCTGGAGAGATCTCAGGTGGAAATGTGAAAGATGTTATTGGAAACCAGAGAACCCTGATCAATACAGATTTGTTGGCTGAGATTGTGGGTGCAAGCTGAACAACAATAGCAACTATATAGTACAGCCTCAGTCAGACAGTCTTAAAGGACAGTGGTGAGGAATCCTTCCAATGGGCAGATCACTGAACAGTAAATCTAGTCATCTAGTCACTTTCTACGGAAATGGAAGTGGCCCAAGGTAGTAACATATATGAATTTATGATAGATGAAAATGGTTTGACTGGCTGGATAGGGGCATAGAAAATAAATATCCTTCAATAACAAAATGGATAACATCACTAAATTATTTTATAATATTTATATGATGAAATATAACAATGAAAATAAACTACCACTATATTCAATAACATGGATGAATCTCACAAAACTGTGTGCAGGAAGTCAGACAGTAAAGCATGTACACTGCATAAGTCTATGTTAATTTGCTAAGGTTACTAAAACAAAGTACCACAGAATGGATGGCTTAAACAAGAACAACGTATTGTTTCAGTATTGGAAGCTAGAAGTCTGAGATCAAGGTGTCAGCGGGGTTGGTTCCTTCTGAGAGCTGTGAAGGAAAAATCTGGTCCAGGTCAATTTTCTTGGCTTACAGACGGCCTTCTCCTCCCTCTGTTCACATCATTTTTCCTCTATATGTGTCTAGGTTTCTTCTTCTTCTTGTAAGTACACTTACTTTCTCTTACAAGGTCCACTGTAGTGACTTTGTTTTAACTTGACTACCTTTGTAAAGACTCTATCTCCAAATAAAATCACACTCTGAGACATCAGGGTTTAACATAACACTTTGATATATAGTGTTTAGGGAACCCAATTCAGATACAATTTTATACAAAGTCCAGAAGTAGGCAAAACTATAGTGCTTTGTATTACATATATGTATGTTAAAACTATAACAAAAAGCATGCATAAAACATAGATATTGGTATCTTTAGTTGCAGAGATGGCTTCACACCCAGAACGGAAACACAGAGGTGCTGGCAATGTTCTATTTGGTGATGGTTACACAGATGTTTGCCGTATAATTCAATATAATATCTATGTATTATGTACTTTTTAAAATACATTTTGTTTTATATTGGAAATTGTATCATGTTGAAGGTAAGTGGTCTTCCTAAAAATGAATTCTCAAATACGATTGATTTACCCGGTCAGAGGAAATGCTGAACTACCACAGACAACAGTGACAAGGACACATGCATTGTTCAGGCAGTTTATTCACAAAAGAAAGGAGAAAGCAAGGGGTTGGTCTATGTGTGTCTTTTTCCTTTTCTATTCTGAGTCAGCTAAATCACTCTATCTCCACTGGGGGCCGTGAAAAACAAGGAGGGAAATTCCAGGAACATTATGCTCATAAAACTTCATCAGCAAAAATGGAAAAACATCAGGAGTGGAGAGACCTTGTCAATGTACCCAACATTATTCCTAAGGCTTTTGCCATTTTGACTAATTGATCTTAACCATTAAACTTAAGAACTCCTGGGGTCTATGACCATTCTACTCAGGAAAGTAGAATAGGAATCCATCAAACGGTACCACCCCTACCTTCGTCAGGCCATTTCTTCAAAACCATTCCCTTTGCATAACCTCTTATAAACACTGGTGGGTAGTAAAAACTTGAGTCCCAATCGATTTGTGAACTAAACTGATTTTGATCTGAAAACGACATAGTACAGTAAGTATGTCAACACCAAAGGCCAATTTATACCCAAGGTTGAAAATGTGCTCTCTTTATTTCTCACGACCAACCATGTTGTCAAAATAGACAGCCAAGAATTTCTGTAATAAAATCAAATGTAAATATCAGGATAATAAAATAATATGTCAACTTAGAGATAGCCCAATAATAAAATGTAAATTTGAATATAAAGTTCTTTGTAATTATCGAATTTCCAGAGCAAAATATAAGCCCAAAGATTAAGTCCCACTAAGATAGTTGCTAAAGTTCTAGACTTTATTTCTTTGTTCCAAAGGGGAAGAAGAGTAAAATTGAGCATACCTCACCCCCATTTTTTTTTGAAAAATTCTGGTAGTCTCCCACCCACCATGTCTCTATATTGATCAGCAATTTGCTAGAATAAAAGTTGGGATTATTTTGGTAAGGAAGAAGGAGAACAACGGTATGGGGAAAGAATTAGCAGTGCTTGCTAAAGCAGATCTTGTCTGAGATTTCCTCCATTGCATGCAAAATCTTCTCATCTTTATTTAGCTTCTGAGTTTCCTGTTCTCAGCACAGGACTACTTATAGGAAAGACACATGACTATATTACTCAGTGATTAGACATTTTCTGACTTGTTTCCATTAGCTCTTACTTCAGTATTTATCAGGCCCAAGAAACCTCCTAATATAACTTAAGAAACTGTGCTGGTTGGGGGAGTGGGGTAACATTTGAGTTACGGATCAGTGACATGAAATCAAGATTAACTTCTAAAACCCCTGAAGTTTACCCTACTCAAGGTCTATCTTTACTTCCTTCTCAAGCAACCAGACTGATAATTAAGGTAAAATCCCAGCACAGCTTTGAATGGGGATTTTCTGGATCTGGTTTGAAGAAAAAAAGACTAAATCCTAAAACAACTACAGAAGTTAGCTGACAGGTACCAGCATGAGTTAGTAGAGTTTGCCTGGGACTGGATTTCCAAGATGCTAAATCAAGGAAGTGAGAGTGGTAAGAGGTGAAACACCAAGCTGTCTAAGTTTGTTGACATAAGAGCTCTCTCTCTCATTATGGAGAACCCCTGACAGGACCCTAGGAGATTGTACCAATATGCTATTATGATGGGCCTTGGAAGCTTAGAAAAAGTGATGACCTACTTTTAATTGAAGTAAAAATGTAGAACTGTCTTAACAGATGGTAGAGAACAGATGGGATAAACTTACCATAAGAAGCATACAGATCTGAAAGGTGAGAGGGTTGAACTGTAGTGCAGTTATGCTGCTCTGCCCGAATCTGCTCTTGAGGGTCAAGCACCCTATTCTCCAGCTCCTGGCTATATCAACTGCTAATGTCTCAGAGCTGTGCCCCTCGGTTTTTACTTGAGGCCTGGGGTTAGAATACTACCCATGAGTTGGCTGCTTATTTTAGTAAGTGAAGTTTGAGTTGAACACACCCATATCATTTTATATACTGTCTATAGTTGTTTTCTGCGCTGTCTCAGTAGTAGTGACAGAGACTGTATGGTTCACAAGATCCCTGCTCTAGGCCACAGATGTTGTCTCATCCAAGGTTACCTCTTCTAAAGATAGCTGCCAACTAAGTCTGCTGACAAAGGAAATAAACATCTGGTCCTCTTACCTTAGTTAGGGAAAACTCTGATGACCATACCAGTTCCAGATGGGCTGAGAACTCAATTGTAATAATTTTGAGGGTCAATTCTTCTTCTTTTTTTTTCTCCCAACTAGGCCTTCCTTACTGCCTTATAGGGGTCTCTTCTGAAAGTACTGGTGAGCCTTAACATGGGTTTGAACTGCTCAGGTCCACTTATATGTGGATGTTTTTCAGTAAATGCAGTCAGTCAGCCCTTCTTCATTCCTATCGGTGGGGTTTCACATCTGCTGATGGGTAAACAGTATTTTGGCATTTCCAATCATAAATTCCAACCACAGATCCAAAATACTGTTTTTTCTTTGCAGTTGCTTAAATCTGTGGAGGTAGAGTCCTGACCGTAAACTCAAAAGTTACTTACACCAGGTTTTCCACCATGCTAGGCTGGGAAGCCCTAACCCCTGTGTTGTTCAAAGGTTAACTGTACTCCCCACTAAACCTGTTCATGCACCTCTGGTTCTGAGTGTATTTCCAGAGAACTCAATTTTAAAAATACACATATAATGATTTAGTGGTCCCCAATCTGTAATATATACAGATATCTAATATCTTTGTGACTTCACTTATCCTATCTTTATTTCTCAGCTTGAAATTCCCTTTTCCAAACTGACAAATTCCTACTCATCCTTTATGATCAAGATGCAAATGTGTTCCATTATCTCTTATACCAACCTAATTAGTTATTCTGTCATTCTAATCATACAGAATTATTGTGGGGATTCCTTATATTCTTCTCTCTACTTGTGTATGATAAAATAGTAAAAATCTTTAAAAAATGTATATTCTTATCTACATTGGAGGAACTCTTCGTTCATTGTATATGTGCCTTTGTGTGGTGTTTCAGAGTTATGAGTGAAAAGAGATTAAAACTTTAAAATATTTCTGAGTAAACAGAACTTCATTTAATCATTTAATTAATTAGTATATGTATGAGGTCTGTCCAGAAAGTATTCAGCCATGTAATATGAAAAAAAGAGGCATTTATTAAAGAAGATACAAGAAATATTGTACGTAGAACAATGACACCTCAGTCTCCTTCAAAGTAGACACCTTGAGACCTCACACAGTTTTCTGAGTCTCTTTCACTATTCAAAACACTCTGCAAAATCTTTCGTTGGAATTGCCATAAACTTTCTTATCCTATGTTCTTGAATCTCATCAATGGTCTGAAATCTCTTCCCTTTCAAAGGTGATTCCAATTTAGGGGAAAGCCAGAAGTCACAGGGCATCAAATCTGGTACGTGGAAGGGGCGGGGACTGAGTTACTTGGGTGATTTGATGATTTGCCAACAAAAATGATGCAGATTTGTTGCTCTACTTGCTCAGACATTTTAAATGTGATGGCTACTCAGTACACATTTTCACTCATTGGCATCCACTGCCCCCACAGATTAGTACAGTGGAGTCGTCATTGTTCACGCACACACTTCAATACACTCTCCTTGGATGCCAGGTTACACCAATGTTGCAAAAACTATTCTTGTTGTGTTGACAATGGCTGGAGTTTTTCCAGACAGACATTGTACATATGTATGTATAAATACATAAGCTAGGTTTCTCTTTTTTCTCATTCCTTTCTTTTCTTTCTTTTTTTTTTTTTTTGGAACATGATGATGAGTAAGGTTTTGGTGTAATATACAATTTAAAAAACATACTATTAATAACACAGATATATCAATCATTTTTTTTAATACCAGGCAATATCCTATGAGCCTTACATGTATTAACTCATATAGCATTCCCAGCAACCACAGGAGAAAGGCCCTATTATTATCTCCATTTTATATATAAAGAACTGAGACTTACAGAGATTAAGTAACTTGCTATAGTCACATATAAACCTTGTAGTTCATAGTGACAAGAGCCATGATTCAAATGTAACAACTTTTTTAGCCCTTCTTAACTTCTTAATAATTTGTAGCCTAAAAAAAGATTTAGTTTACTCTCTTTAAGAATGTACTTGTGGTTTAAAAAGAAGCCATTGGATATTCCATTAAAAAAATCTGGAAGTTTTAAGTCAATTATTGCCATCATTATCAGAGAATGACATAGCTGTGTGCCTCCAGAATGAATGCAGTGTCTTAAAGAGGAGTCAGAGTAAGAGAAAAGACCAAGGGAATGTGGAGTGAGAAGGGGACAGGGAAGATCACTGTGGTGGGTCTTGTACATACTTACCACAACTCCATTATATTCTGGCTCGAAACATAAATAAAGGTTTTGCAACAGACTTTGGACTCCACCTGGGCTTATAATCAATTAATAGTGACACTTCTTCCTTTCCTAGACATGATGGGTACAACCTAGGAGATACACATGAACGCAAGTTTACCAACACTACACTGTGTACAATTTCTTTGCACAGAGTAAGCATCTAATAAATGCTTGTGTTTATTAATTAAATTATATCTCACACACTTGGTTTTCCCTAGTAAAGTTTAGCCTTTAATTTGATAGAATCAATAGGAATAAAAAGAAATAATAACATGTCATTATAAACAGTTAATATCTTTATTGCAGTAGATTTAGTGTCAAAAATAAATAAGATGAGTGAATTATTTAGACAGAAGGAAAAATGAAAAATAGCTTTCAATTAGAGGCACAGAATTTTCACTTTCTTTGGAATGCAATGAAGTGCAGGGGTGTCCAACCTTTTGGATTCCCTGGACCACATTGGAAGAAGAATTATCTTGGGTCACACATAAAGTACACTAACACTAATGATAGCTGATGAGCTATAAAAAGTTTCCTGCATAATTTTCATAACATTTTAAGAAAGTTTACAGATTTGTCTTGGGCCACATTTAAAGACATCCTGGGCCATGTGTAGTCCAGGGGTCATAGGTCGGACAAGCTTGAAGTATAGTGAAAATACTACAATACAACATTCTCATTCTTAATCTGACACAAAAAGGTTACACAATCTCAAGCAAGTTATTTTGACTTTCCTCAGCTCTCTCACTTCAGAAATATTGCAAGACTCCAATAAAGCAATTTATGCCACAGCTCCACAAAAATCCTGTCATGTTGGAAAATGTGTTATTTTATTATTGACCACAATACTTTATACAAATAAGACCTTCCATAAAAATTTGTTGATCAAAATTAAGTTCCTTCATTTTAACATTTCAATGACACACATAAGTATATTTCTACTAATACATAAAAGCACAATAATAAAAATAAGTGACATGTCTGAATCATGTTGTATGCAGTATTGAAATAATCCTTACAATGACACCGTAAAATCTCTAATCTTGTTATACCCATTTCAGGCAAGAAGATAACAGAGGTTACAGACCAGTTACAAAGTTTCCTAATAGGTAAGTGTTAGAGAGAAAACTTCACATAGTTCTACTAGATATTAATATCCATATCACTCCCAGCATAAAATATTTATTTTATTTGATGTATAATTCTCTGAGTCTCTAAAAGAGATATCCTCAGGACAGAAAACATGCTCACTGTGAGCTCACAATTGTATTTTAAAGCAAATACACACACACACACACACACACACACACACACACACACACGGTGCAAGCTCATGTCCACATGATATTAATGAACACCATGAGAATAATGCATACATGTCTGTGATGAAATCTCAACTTTCATGGTGCTATTTCTCATTTTCTAATTTCTTTGCTTTATATAAGTATCTTCCCTTGTAAAATGAATACAATTTGGAATGTTTCTATTAACTTTAAGAATATTCTGTTTGCAATATCACTAAAATAATCAGAAATGATAACCCAAAATAATAATATTGTATAACAAGCCACCCTTCCCATCTTAATACTACCATTTTCTAAACAGCTCTTCCAAAAATTAAAATTTCTATTTAGATGGCAATATTTATTTTAAATAGAAATAGAAATATGTGCTGAACTCTTCAGAAAATGGCTGATTACTTGTGAACTTTGGAGGCAACTATCAATACATTAGATAGATAATTGCCTGCACTGATGATGTGTACAAATTTGCCATTCCAGCTACCTGTTTCCATGAGCAAGTATAAAATATTTACAACTTCTGGCATCTGACCAACTAATTACCTTTAAAAATTTAACCAGAGTCTGCATAAAAACAAAATTAAAACTTTTAAAATAGTTTTCTTACATTCTTTTACTTTAAATTCTCTTTAATTCTAAGTAGTCCTTCGGGCTAAAAGTCTCAAGGTGATGAAAAAGTCTTTTAGATATCCTAGAAAAATAAATAAGGTAATGCCAGTAGTTTTTAAACACACTTTATGTGTTTAATTGAAAATCACATTTTCTTTGCCTTCTTCCATCATATATTGTGCTTAACACTCTGAACATTAGCCCTTGGAATAAAGAAATGAATAATATATGAGTTGCTCTTTATTATGATTTTGAAGCCTGATTTAAAATTAATTTTTAAGACTATTATGGAATACCAAATGTCATATTCACTAGTACCTGTATGCTGCTTCTCAGTTGCAGTGTGCTGTTTGCCACAGCCATCTGTTCATATTCTCTTTCTTCCAACTTGAACGAGTATTGATAGAACCTTTTTCTAAAGAAAAAGAATTAGTGATTTGAAGCACTCCATGTTTTTCATAAAGCTCATATATGAACTTTCCACTGTGTAGTTAAGAATTATATAAAAATACATTTATAGAAACTCACCTAAAGTCATTTGTGATATGCTTCAGTATGCCAGGAAAGTCCATTATTGTATTTAAGCAATAGATCTTATTTCATAAATGCTCATAAAGTATGTAATACATAGTCTATTGGAACTATGAACACAAATGCAATGAATAGTCTATGGGATGTGAAATATTCTTTAAAAATACTGAAAAATAGGATTTTTATATAAATGGATGCTAAATGTCCAAAATAAAATCTTCAGCACACCATAATTATACTCATCAGACAAGAAGGACTTCTTAATATTGACAATAAGCATTTCTTGACTGGTGGATACAACAGTGACCATGACAGTGAGGATTTTTATGAGTAGCATTTTATGGTTTCGAACTTATAAAGTTAAGTCAATCCAAATAGAATAGATTCATACAATGAACCACATTTTGTGAATCTCCTCTACATGGAGCACTTACACTAATTTGAGGAAGTGAAGAAGTAATGAAGAAAGAAAAAACACAAAGAAATAATTGATAACGTGCTTATCCTGAAATTTACTTTATATTCGGTAGGAGAGATAGACAGATTAACACACTGTTAGAAGAAAGAGGACAGAAAATCATAAAACTTAGTAACAAATTAAGTAATAAGAAGTCTTCATCTCCACCAATCTCAAAAGCAAAGTGCTTTATGTAGAAACTTCCCTTTTGAAAAGAAATTAGTTAATCTAAAGAGAATCACCCATGAATATGTCATCACCATGTTTTTATATTTCCTAAGAAGACTGAGAATATGGCTTTGGCAAAGTTTACTGTGTGAAAGTAGCAAGCATGGGGCACTTTCTGTCTCCTTGCAGATAAAGCAAAAAAAAAGTGCCTCATTCTCTTCCCAGATCAATTGCCCAATGCTTAAAATAAATTCCAAAAGTGAATATGATCTGCTTATGACAACTTAGCCCCAGTGATCACCATGATTGATGTAGCTCAACAGGCTGGCTTCATAGGCATGCCTTTTCTTCATCACTTCATGAGTGTCATATGAAAGCTATTCTCAATTTCTAAGTAAATGTAACTCATTCTTAGAAATAAGTCTATATGAGGAGATGAGTTCTCTTGTTGGAAGCTCAAAACAAAACAAACAAACAAAAAAAACTTTATTTCAAGGTCCATTACTCAGTTCAACTAATTTGAGACTGTAGTATTTATTTTTAATTATCTTTACAACTTAATATTTTTGTCATGTCTATAACATTATTAAGACCAAGTCATATAACTGGAAGTCATATCTGTAACATTTCCAATTGGTACAAGCTGCCAAAATGAAATCAATACAATCCTGATCAATGACATGCTTAATTGTATTCTGTCTGAGTGGTAATTGCTCTACATATTCCACCACATTCAACCTTTGTTTTGTGATACAAGTCAAGGAACAACTTAAATTTCTAAATCCTTTCAAAGAAGTATTGTTGGGACAATAGAGGATCAGTAAAAGGCAGAGTTTCTGCCTAGGTCAATCAGGAAAGCAAAAACAAGTTAAAACAAAAAAGGCATAGGAATGATAGTAATCAGATATTATAGAAAAAGGACAAACATGTACCTTATTCTTTAGAAGAAAGTACACTGTTTCACTAATTGGATATTCTCTGGGATAGATATTAAAGAAAAAAGGATGTGTCACACATACACACACATATATTTGAAGTTATTTGTCCATTACTGAAAAGAGATTACTCTAAAAGGTATCCAAGAGTACAAAAAAGGACATTAGTATGTCCTTTTTTCTTTCCCAGACCATCAAGTAAGCCAAAATAAAGAGCTTGATATAGCAGACAGGGTTTTAGCTGAATATGTCAGCATGATATACAAGCACTGTAGCAAAGGAGAATGGATTATATGTTTTCAAACCAATGCACATTATATAACTTACCCTGTGGTGACCATGGAGTGAGACACATCAGGTGGGGATAATCAAACAGCTTTACCAGTAAACACTTCCATGTAGATTTTTTTTTGATAGAAACCACATTTCCAAGGATAGCTTTGATTCAATTCAACAAACTCTTGTTTTTAATAGCTCATTTAAACTCCTTTTAAACATCTCATTACAGACTGCAAAAGGTTCTGTGTAGCATTTTGAAATGGGCTTTGCACTAATGTGATAAGAGATATCTTTTGAAAAATAAAATAAATTAAAAGGCAGCAGAGCATATGGTGCTTACAACAAAACATTTTTTTTCTTTTATACTAAAATCCACCAGAGAACACTGGAGTATTTAAGAAACAAACAAAAATACTTCCATATCTAGAAAAATGCTCTTGTTTCTCCCATATTTTTATTAACTTTAAAAGCAATAAAAGTAACATTTGTTGTGAACCTATGTATATTATGCCAAGCATTTTTCATGTGCTATTATATTAGAGTCTTGCAATAACCTTTCAAGGTAGGTACTATTATCTCACTTTATAAATGAAGATATTGGAAACGTTCTTAACATCTCACAGTTTTGACAAGTCTCAGGATATAAATGTGGACCCCTAATTCATGAATTTAAAACCATGTAATAAGCAAAATGTGTCAGAGTAACCACAGTCAACAAAACCAACACATCCCTCTTTTCAAGAGATTCATTCACTGCCAATACAATAAATAGCAAAATCCTTGGCATCTTTCCTAAGGATCCTACCTGCTAAGTATATTAAGGCCTCCAATAAAGCCCTAGTGCTATCCTACCACATCAGCAGTGTGGCAATTCAAAGACACTATACCAAGCAAAAGACTGAGAAAAATTCCTAAACCCAGGACCAAGAGAACATTTCCCCACCAATTCCTTTACTCTCTGATTCCCTTTGAGGGTGGTGTTCAACTTTTGTGAGGTATAGAAATTAGAAAAGAGGCAAAAAAAAGTAGATCTGAAGACAGAAAATTATATTCAATTACATCTTTAAAGTTAGATTCTTATTCTAAATGTTTTTATTGGAGAGAACAATATAACAAATAAAAAATTTGGAAAGAGTGATACCAATGGGAGTAGTATGGAGAAGAGAAAGAAAAATGCACATTGTTTAAAGTTGAAAGTACACACTATCTTCTATGAGTGAGCATATGCGTGATGCAATATAATTTTGAAAAGACCAAAAGTCTATGGAAAATCCATAAGAAAGAGGTCAAAGGCAAAATACCTCAAATTGCCAAGGCAATACTACATAAAAAGAATAAGGCTAGTGGTATTACACTCCCTGATTTTAACTTATACTACAAAGCATCAATAATCAAAACAGCTTGGAATTGGCAGAAAAACAGAAACACAGATCCATGGAACAGAATTGAAAACCCAGGAATTAATCTACAAATTTATGGACAAATAATTTTTGATAAAGCATCAAAAAAAATATATGCAATGGGGAAAAGCCAGCCTCTTCAGTAGATGGTGCTGGGAAAACTGGAAAAACATATGCAAAAGAATGAATCTCAACTGTGAACTCTCACCATATACAAAAATTAACTCAAAATGGATTAAAGATGTTCATGTAAGACCCAAAACAATAAACTGTGTAGAAGAAAACATTAGTACTAAACTTATAGACTTAGGGCTCAAGGAAGATTTCATGAACCTGACTTCAAAGGTAAGGGAAGTAAAAGCAAAAATAAATGAATTGGACTATTTCAAACTAAAAAGCTTCTGCATAGCAAAATAAACTATCAACAAAGCAAAAAGACAGCCAACTGAATGGCAAAGAATATTTGCAAACAATACATCTGACAAGGGTCTAATATCTAAAATATATAGAAAACTAATATGACTTAACAACAAAAAAACAAACAACCCAATTCAAAAGTAGGCAGAAGATCTAAACAGATATTTCTCCCATGAAGAAATACAAATGGCCAGCAGACATATGAAAAAATGCTCAACCTCATTAGCTATCAGGGAAATGCAAATCAAAACCACAATGAGATACCACCTCACACCTGTGAGAATGGCTCTTATCAACCAGACAAGAGAAAACAAGTGCTGGAGAGGATGTGGAGAAAAAGGAACTCTGGTACACTGCTGGTGGGAATCCAAATTTGTGCAACTGCTATGGAAGATGGTGTAGAGGTTCCTCAGAAAATTGGGAATGGAGTTACCACATAACCCAGCATCCCCCTCCTGGGAATATACCCAGAAAACTTGAAAACCTTTGTCCTCAAAGACTTATGTACCCCAATGTTCATCGCAGTGCTGTTCACAGTGGCCAAGACATGGAAACAACCAAGTGCCCTGTGACAGATGACTGGATAAAGAAGCTGTGGCACATATACACAGTAGAATATTACTCAGCTATCAGAAAAGATGAAAGACTGCCATTTGCGACAAAATGGATGGACCTAGAGATCATCATGTTAAGCAAAATAAGCCCGAGAAAACCAAGAACTAAATAACTTCAGTCATATGTGGAATATAAAATTAAAAGCAACAAAGAAAAAACAAACAAAGAAACAAACAAACTCATGGACTTAAGCAATAGTTTAATGGTTATTTGGGAGCAAAAGGGGAGGCGGTGAGAGAAGAGGGAGGGACAGCCAAATATATGGTGATGGAAAAAAAACTCACACTGGGTAGTGAATATATAAGGCAACAGATAGATGATGCACTGTAGAATTGTGCACCTAGAAACTATGTAACTCTTGATAACTGATGTCACCCAGTAAGTCTAAAAATAAAAATATTTTTATATATCAAAAAAATAAATGCATGTAAAATATGTCAATTTTCATTAAATACTATTGAGGAAAAAAGAAGAAAGTGGTCAAAGGGAGCTAGCTATCACCATTTACAGAATATCAACTTTTACCAAGTGTTTTTTGCATGATTTTTAAATAATTATCATGAAGACCCTGAAAATAAAGCTGTATCATTCAGATCTTACAGATGAGTAATCTAAGGCTCAGAGTTTAAACAACTAGCTCAAGGCAACACAACCTGTTGAATAGGCTTTTGAATCCAGGTAAAGAGATCACAAAGCCACGCTCTAGGCATTACCACTACTTTTTCCTGGCCTTATTAGCTGGAAAGATGAGAGGAGTGTATGTGGCTGTGTGTGCATGGTTTTTGTTTGTTTGTTTGTTTTTGTTTGTTTTATAACCCAAACCATTGAGATACTTCCAAATAACTAGGGAAACTGATTAGCATATCACTTTATCACAGCACTGCCCATATCTCCTCAGGAATCATGTTTCTCCTCCACTCCCACAAACTCTCCTCCATAGCTCCTTACTGTATACAACTGTGACTGCCATTCTGGCCATTGGAGTTGCTCAAGTGGGCCTGGGGAGGTCAAATACGTGGGGGAATTAAAAATCTTCTCCCTACCTCTCAGCATTTCTCAGCTAATGGCAGATGTGAATGAGTAGATGAATGTCTCAGTTACCTCACTCCTGGGTGGAACAACTCTGAAGCATGCTGTCTGCAATCTCTCCAAAGCTGTGAGCCTCAGTTGCCCACAGAGGTACCTGCTTATTAATATATCCTACCTTTGATTTATGCCCTGTCTTTTCTCACTTGGCTACCAGTGCTTCTTGGGACCACTTTGCAAATATGCCTCATACACTCTGTCTTTATCTCAGCTTCAGCTTTAGAGGAAACTCAACCTAACATAGTCAGCGTCATTTAGAGAGAAGGCAGAATTTGAATTGAAGCTTGAAAAAAATAAATAGAATTACACAAGGTGAGGCGGGAGGATAAAAGAAATGGAAGTCAGGTCCAAAACATAAGTGTAGATAAACCAAAGTCAGTTTGGAAACTAAACCGATTAATTGAGCATGATATATCGTGGAGAACGCTATAAAATAACAAATATTCTTGGTTATTTTTCTTTTCCTTAGAAGGGACTTAAATAAGTTATCATTTTCTCTCAAGAAAATAAAGGTGGTTCTTACCATTAACCATTTAGTATTTATAGCCTGCCTTATCCCAGAAAGGACTTGAGAAGACTGAAAAGCTATTATCAGTTAAGGAAGAAAAAAAAAGAGAGAGAGAAGACAGAGTTGATGCACTAATTGATATAAAATAATTCGAAGTTTCCTGATCACTTTGCTATGAAAGGTAGTTTGTTAAATGAGGATTTTTTTCCTGCATATACTAGGGCTGTTTGGAAAAAGTTCTGCCACAAATGCCTCTATTTTTTATATTACATGGCTCATATATATTCATGTATACATACATATATGCATATATATATGTCTTTTGGTTACTTAATGTGCTCAAAATGTCATAAATTTTTTTCATTCTGGAGGAAAGAAGGAAAGAGATCTGTTTGGACTACAAATAAATTTTCCAGAAAATGCTTTTGATGTCTTAGAATTTAGGAATAAAGTACTAAAGCTTTAACAGAAGCAAGATATATAATATTGTCATGTTTCATTCTTGATATTTAAGACAAAGAAGATGTCTTAGATAAAACAAAATATTTTATTAACACTACATTTTTAAAAGGTATAAAAGACAAAGGACTGATGGTGTTTCTCTCATGGTTTTTCTTTTCTTTCTTTTCTTTTAATTCTCCTTACCATTCCTCTGTTTTCAAAACTTTCGAGAAACTTTCAGCTGCAAGTTAAGCATGCATAAGTCCCATAGAGTGCATGTAGACTACAGTTTGCTTTAGAGACAGCAATTATGACTTTGCACAGTCAGAAATTGCTGAAGGATATAAAACATCTCCAAAATGGAGTCTCAAACAAAACGGCAGCATGAGAGAAGCCCCTGAAAAACTCTCCTGGAGATTACAATGAATAAGACATCTATAACTCAACTAAGGACTCCCTTGCAATGCACAACACAGCTAAGAAACCCACTCATCTCCTTAAAGTACCTGCAGGTGGGCAGAGGGACAAATGGAAGAGAAAAAGGGAAGTGCAGAGATGTGTGTCATGCACAGATCCCCCTGAAACTCTATGGCTGGGGAAAAGAGGAGGAAATAGGCAGTGGGTGAGCATTCCAAACCTCACTCTATCTGTGGGACAGTTTCTCTGGGAGGCATAGAGGCAGGGGAGTGAGACACTGCAACTAGACCTCATTTTAGCTCCCAGGAGGTGCAGACTGGATCCATGAGATGTGGTGTTTTGACTTCACTCCAGTTCCAAGAGGCAGAGGAGTGATGGAGGCAGTGAGGAGCCACAGCTCAAGCTCATTCAAGCCACAAAGAAAAAAGTGCAGGTTGTGTGCATGTTTCTCAGCCCACTGAGGGACCAGCATACAGGACTGACCCCAAGGCTCAGGACAGCATCCTTGGGACAAATTAAAAACAGAAAGCCATAATCTCATACTATCCATGTGGCCCTGCAGTCCCAGGAAGAAAACAAATGTGTGAACACCTCTCTCCCCCAAACTTCTGCCAGCCCAGTATTAGCAGCAAACACCAAAGAAACTGCAGTAGTGAGGATCAGGTTAAGAATCAGAATACCCAAAGAAAGGCTATCAGATTGTGAAACCAGAGTAAAGAAGCTCAAAATAAATTTGAACAACAGAAAATCAAAGTAAAAGGAATGGGGACAAACAACCCATCAGAAAAAGAGCTCAAAACAATGACTATAAAATGCTCAGGGAACATCATGATAATTTCAACAGAGAGATAACAAGCATAAAGGAAGACATACAAACCATTATTAAGGACCAGGCAGAGATAAAGATTACAATAAATGAAATAAGAAGTGGAATAAAAGGAGTCACCAGACTAGATGAAGCAGAAGAACAAAGCAGTGATTTGCAAGAAAAGCCAGCAGAAAACACCCAATCAGAACAGCAAATAGAAAAAAAAAATCCAAAAAGAAAAAAAATAATAATGTTTTGAGATTTCTCTGGGACAACATTAAGTGTAACATTTGCATTACAAGATTACCAGAAGAGGAAGAAAAAAAGCAAGGGGTTGAGAATTTATTTGAAGAAATAATGACTGAAAATTTTCCTAACCTGCCAAAAAAAATAAACATACAAGCCCAGAAAACACAGAGTCCCAAACAAGATGAACACAAACAGGAATACATGGAGACACACTATATTTAAAATGGAAAAGATTACAGAAAAAGAGAAAATTCTAAAAGCAACAACAGAAATGCAAGTAATAACTTATAAGGGGCACCCATTCGACTTTCAACTGATTTCTCATCAGAAACTTTGCAGGCCAAAAGAGAAAGGTGGAAAATACTCAATGTTGTGAAAACCAAGGATCTACAACCAAGGCTAGCATTCAAAATTGAAGGACAGATAAAGAGCTTCTCAGATAAGAAAAAACTAAAGGAGTTCATCACCACGAAATCAGTACTACAAAGAATGTTAGAGAGACTACTTTAAGATGGGTGGAGGGATGGGAGAGTCAGTAAAATAAAAAAATAGGTGATTGAGAAGTTTATATTGGTTGTTACAAGGCAATAATCATACAGATATAGAGTATAACATAAGAATGTAGTCAATAAGGTTGCAGTAACCTTGGTGTCAGATGGATAATAGATTTGTTGGAGTGATGGCACATGAACTGAAAGGGTGAGTAAAAAAGTGGAAGAAATCAAGAAGTACAAATTCATAGTCACAAAATAGTCACAGGGATGTAAAGTGCAGCATAGGGCATATAGTGAACAACACTGTAGGAATTATGTATGATGTTACAGAGGTATTGAAATAATGATTTTATAAGTTATATAAATGACCCATCACTGTACTGTACATCTGAAACCAATATAATACTGTATGTACAATATAATTGAAAATTAAAAGTCTCAAAAGAAATCTCCAAAATAGATACAATTAGGTTTTGAGGAATAAACCACTTCCCTGGCCCAAAATCTACCTGAAGGGCTGCATTTAGAAAGTATTATATATATTTTTTCCTTTAATGAGACAACTACACATGAAACAAATTGTTTCAAGTGTTCACAGTCTTTATTCTACCTATGATGAACTTCAATAACTGAATGGTGTTTGTGAATCCTTGAAGTTCATTAGATAACAAAAGCACACTCAATTCACACAGCTTATTTCGAGTAACCTTGAGAAAATGCCTAAAACTGCCAAGGAGGGCTTGTGTAAACATCTTGCTACACTTTTAGGCAACAGCAAGGGGAGGTATTAAATGAAAATTTCTGCTAGAAAAGTAGTTTATTTTATATTTTAATCCAAAAGTTTGTGTTAGAGACTTAAAGAATGAGAGTTTCATTTTTGAATATGAAGAGGAAAATATACTTTAAATTATTATTGTTTCGCAGTGAGTTTTTATGTGTACATCTCAAAGGTGCAAGTGTAATGAGATTTTTTTCCTCAAAGCAGAAGAATTAAAATTGCAAGCCTGCATTTTATGAAAACAGATATGGAGGCACTCTAGCTGCCTTAAGATTTGTTCTTAAATAAACAGATCATAACCTATGCATTCTTTTCTCATTTTAGAGATCAATTTTGAAAAAATGAAATTATACACAATCATAATTAATTATAGTATTTTCAATCTTAACAGAATAAGATCTCTAATGATTAAATATTTCTAATCTAGTATTAAGGTATTCAGAATAATGGCCCCAAAAGATGTTCACTTCATAATCCCCAGAATTTGTGATATAGGATGCTGCATTGCAAAGGGGAATGAAAGTTAAACGTGAAATTAATGTTGCTAATTATATAACATCAAAATAAGGAGATTTGAGATTATCTTAGTGGGCTTAATGTAATTACAAATTTCCTTTAAAGTGGGAGATAGATGCAAAGGAGAAGGTCAGAATCACAGAGAGATCTGAAGATGCTACACCGCCAGTTTTGAAGACAGAGGAGGAGGCCACAAACTAAGAAGGCAGCTTCTAGAATCTGGAACAGCAGGAAAATGAATTCTTCCTTAGAACCTCCAGCAAAGAAACAAAAAAAAAAAAACAGAAGCCTGTCAACCCCTTAATTTTAGCTCACTCAGTTGCACTTTACAATTCTGAACTCTGGAACTGTGTGATAATAAAAGTATGTTGTTTTAAACCATTAAATTTGTGCTATTTGCTGCCACAGTGAAAGGAAACAATTACAAGTGTTAGTACAATTTTATTGTAATTAATGTGTTTTATCACTGTGAAAGATATAAGATATTTTGGAAAGTATAGAAAAATTTTTTGCTTCAATGGAAAATGGCACTATCTACACAAATTCAACTGAATTATCTAATTTTGATTTTATGGGAGCTATTTTACAACTCTAAATTATAGATAACTGATAGAAATGTAAAATAATTCTTATCTGTTTACATGGAAGTTCTGTTTTTTCCAGTACACATTTAATTGAGTTTTCCCCTCCACTGTGGAAGAAGCTAGTTTTGCCTCAATTTACACATAAATTTCAATATTCCTCATCTACAAATGTGTTTATTTTTTGAATTTTCCTTTGAATTGTTTATAATGCCTCAACAGCTTTCTCATTAAAGAATTAAATAAAATCTTCTATACACTTTCATTTTTATTTCTATGCAAGTCATGATTTTATCTTTTTTCAAAAATTATTTTAACAGAAGTGACAGACATTTATCTCCTAAATGTCGAAAAGAAGAAAAACAAGGAAGAGAAGGAGGAGGAGATGAGGAGGAGGAAGAGATAAAGAAGAAGAAGATAAAGGCAAGATAGAGTTTCACTTATCTCAACTTACTGTGGAGACTCCTAGTTTCCTGCACAGCTGGGTGACTGTGCTCACACAATGCCCCCAGAAACATATCTCCTGTTTTAAATTTCTCTCAAGTAGGCATTATTCTTAGGCAAGGCTTCTTTTTAAGAGAAGGAAGGATGAGAAGAAGAATGTTTTTCGACATTTCTAGGCTACTTGATTTTCACGATGTGTGATCCCAAACACAGACCATAGACACTCTCTCTCCTAACGTTTTTGTGAGTTTCATAATCTATATAAACAAGTATGTATTTTACATCAGTGTGACTGATACTGTTTCTACAAATTTGGAATGCACTAATGAATATAACACAGACTTTCATCCTTATAGGGCATGCATTCCCTTGGGGAAGACAAATCCACAATTACCAACATAAGTGAGGCAATTGCATAACATATTAAAAGATAAGTTCTATGTTCAGAGAATGTAGTAAAGCAGGGAATCAAAATGCTAGGGTGCAGATCAGGTTGTAGTATTAATTAGGGGCCAGAAAGGCCTTACTGAAAGAATAAGACAGAGCAAATGTTCAAAGGAAATGAGGAAATGAGCTATGTGAAGAACTGATGGAAGAGCATCCGAACAGAAGAAACAGTCAATGCAAAGGCCCTGCTACAAGTGAACTGTTAGCATTTTCTAGGAACCAGAAGGAGGCTGGTATGCCTGGGGAGGAGTGAGGAAGAGAAACAGTGAAAGGAAATAGGTGCAAGGAACAAACCACATAGGATCTTATAGGCCATTTTAAGGACCTTGGCCATGCTCTATACCAAATTAGAATTCTTTCAGTGTTTCAAGCAAAAGAATATCATAATCTGAATTACATTCTCTTTAAAAAGTTCATTTGACTATGTATTGTGAATTGATTTAAGTGGACAAACATAGATGCCCATTAGGAAGCTACTGTCGTAAAACAGGTAAGAAATAATAGTGGCTCAACTTACAGTGATAGCAGTTGAAATATATTAGTGATGAAAATTTGTTACATTAAGAATTCAATTCGAAGAACATGAAATGGATTTTTTATATGGTGTGAGAAAAACAGTCATTGAATATGATTTTATAATTTTCAGCCCAATTAAGGAAGAGAAAAAGTTACCATCAACTAGAATGGAAAAGGCTATGCGGATTCTATTATATGCATTGGAGAAAGATTGGGAGTTTTGTTCTGGACGTGCTAAATTTCCATTGTCTATTAGACAAACAGACAGAGGAATCAAATAGACAGTTGGCTATGAGTCTGGAGTTTAGGACAGAAGTTTGGGCTGGAGACATAAATTTGAGCGAAAAAATCACTCTTCATATGGATCATATTTGAAGAATGTGTAAGATCAACAATGGTGTGAGGATAGATAGAGAAGTGATCTAGAAATAATCATTTCAACACTGAGAAGTAAGAAAAAAGGTGTGGAATCGATGGTGACAGAGTTGAAGTAGAAGGAAATCCAAGAGAATGTGGTGGAATAAAAACCAGATGAAGAAAGTATCAAGAATGAGAAAATGATCAATTGGATTAAATGCCCTCTGTGAGTTGCTGTTAGGACTAAGAATTGGCTATTAGACTTGACAGCAAGAACACCATAGTGACAGTAATGACAGCAACTTGGTGGAAGAGTAGATTCTAAAGACTTATTCAGCTACTAAGTAGAGAATATACACCATAGGAAACAGGAACTATATGAAAGTAACTCAAACAACTTTTGAGTGTTATTGCAAAAGGAGCTGGTGGTAGATAAGGGATTAAAAAAAGACTTTAGATGTTTTATAGGAGAAATAATTTTATATGTATATTGTAATGGCAATTTTAAGTAAAGTATAAAACATATGATGATGTAGGAGTTCTAGAAGGGAGAATTGCTGGAACTATTTCTTTGCATGAGGGGCTCAATATAGTGTACATATCTAGGGAGGGATTTGCTTAAGTAGACACGATGTTATTCATTTACAAAACCAAGTCAGAAAGCAGTGTATGAGGCACTGTAGATTAGTTGTCTGGGTGGTAATAATCATTTAAATACCTTAATTTTCCCAAATGAAGAAGGAAGCAAGATCTTTCCTGGAGCAAAAATGAGGGAGGATGTATTTAGGCTGGGGGTGGGGAAACAGAGAAATAGTTATCAGCGTGGGAAAATGAAAAAACTAGAGATGTTAGGTGATAACTAGCTGTATTAAGAACCCTCCTGAAGTTCCTAGTCATGAATTTAAATGAGATTAGTCATCAGGACTGTGTGTTTTTATCCAACTCTGTTTAGATGCACAGGTACAGGTACAGAGTGGGTGGAAGTGTTGACTTTAACTAAGGTTTTACTTTTACCAAAAGAGTTTAAAATACCCAGGACCCATATGAGGTAAGACAATTATTATAATTTTACAAACTCATCCTAGAAAAAGTGCTACATACTTCATTGTTGAATATCACTATGGTCACCTTCAAAGTACTCCCCTTGGGAAGCTGTGCACTTACACCAGTGCCTAGTCCACCCTTCAAAGCAACTTTGGAACTCTTTCTGGAATGGCCATCAGAGCTGTCGTCATGCCCAAAATCTGACAATTAAGTTCGCAAACTTGCCACCAGGCGCTTGCCAAGATTATTAAACCTTACTGAGTTGCTTGTAGAGTGCTGCCAACATAAGCTCATGGTGGCAAGTTTGCAAACTTAATTGTCAGATTTTGGGCATGATGACAGCTCTGATGGCCATTCCAGAAAAAGAGTTCCAAAATTGCTTTGAAGAGTGGATGGACGAGACACTGGCATTGGTGCTTAGCTTCCCAAGGGGAGTACTTCAAAGGTGACTGTAGTTATATCCAGCAATGAGGTATTAACACCTTTTTTAAAATGAGTTCATGAAATTAATTGTCCAGCCTCTTATGTTTAACTTAATTAACATGTCAAAAACAGGTGAAGTTAAAAGAATTTTAAATTCTTTGGATATGATATCAAGAAACAAAAGTGTCTTATTCCTAAATACTTATTTATCTAGAGATTTTTAAGGCTCTCACATATCTGGCAAGACTTCAGCAGCATACATTAATTGTGAAGTTGAACGCTAAAAGTTTGTATATTAGCCAACTAATTAAAAGTTATTTACAAGGGGTAAAAGAAAAAAAGCTGTACCAAAATAGTAAATTTTACTGTGAAAAAAAATTCCAACATTCTATTGTATCAGCATAAAATATATATACAGTTGTCATTTTCATTGTTAGAAATGTTTATGCTTTTTGCCAAACTAGAGTGAAAGTTTATTTTAGGCAGATACTGTATTTTACTCTTTCTATTCCTTACTGAACTTACCACACAATGAGTCACATGGAAAATTCTTTTAAGAAGTGTTTTATTGATTGAAATTATGAACTTTACTATTTTAGTACACAAAGTTCTCAATGCAGCTCATATATTATCTAAAAATTCAAATTTGCACTATAGATTTTAAATGATCTTGATAGCACATTTTTTATTTGGAGTGTTTTCTGAGTATTAGCTAAGCAAAAGTGTTTAAATTTAAATTCTGTTACTATTTCAGTAACTTAAATATAATTCAAACAGTTTTCCACACAAAAAATACTTTGTTTACAAATAAGATACATTACCAGGCATGCAAGAAACTTATCTACTAAGGAATCAAAATAACTCAACACTAAGGCAGATTTTAAGGCTGATATACAAATCCCTAAAATAATAGCATTTATAATGGAAATGCTGACAGATTCATAACCATAGCAGCACTAGCAGGCACCACTCTAACACCAAACATCATCAGCCAACTTACCTCTTCATTCATGTCTGTTGCTAAGTGTCTAGTTACTGTAAAAGCTTTAGATTTTACATAATTTATGTAAATTATTAAACACCTGTTCTCTTCCCAGAAAACAAAGATATGGAAGAGTCTCCTTAGTTTAATTGATTCCTGGCTTGAGTTCTGTCACTGTTTCCCCAGCAACTACAAGGCAGTTGCAGCTTCCTAATGGTCAGATAT
Source organism: Lyroderma lyra (assembly GCA_004026885.1). Classification (NCBI taxonomy): domain Eukaryota; kingdom Metazoa; phylum Chordata; class Mammalia; order Chiroptera; family Megadermatidae; genus Lyroderma; species Lyroderma lyra. Next base: position 43,413 of record PVJL010008481.1, read on the forward strand.
TGCTGGAAAGACGTAGATGTTATGAATCGATCTTTTAGACATGTGTATCTGTATAACTTTATGTATTATTAGGTGAGCATGTAAATGAAAAAATGAAAATATTATTGCTTCTCATGAAAGTATTTACAGCAAAATCTGTGTGCTATCAATAATACTTAATTGCAAAGCATTTTTATTATGTTTTTCTATATAATAAACTTTTCCTACTTTCAAGGTCACCCTTAATTTCTTTTTTAAAAAAGTGGTCATATTTCCATTTAATAAGGCAATCTATACTATTTTATGAATACTCAAGTCAAGTGATTTTCTTCAAAAATTTCCAAATTTCTAGTTTAAGAGAATTATGTCCAAGGTTTAAAGATAACTGTATGTGTTCACTTGAAACCTATTAGAAAAACATATCTTTGTGATAAATCATTAATTGTCATTATTATTCTCTTTATTTCAATGCCAAAATTTTCCTGGATCAGAATAATATTGGAATTACCTACCCACCCTAGATAGTGCCTTAAAATGGGTTTTCACTAGGCAAAAAATCATTATAACCTAAAATATACTGAATCAAGCAGATGAATGTATTACCTGTGTATATAAAATTTTTCCATAAAATTGGTTGTTGTTTTTTTCCTAATGCATTTGATTTTGGAACTTGATTTACTCAAAAAGTCATTTAAAATCATTTGTAAAACATGAAAGTGGTGAATTAGTTCTTTTACCTTTAAAAGTCAGTATATCTTTTATTATTAAGCAAAGTTAACCACTTAAAAAAGTCATGAGCTAAGTACCTATTACATTTCTATTCTTTGGTGTTATTTGCAAACTTTACCTATAAATGTTTAAATTGTTCAGTGTTTGAAATCATTGTGGAAAATTATGTATATCTTACTTTTGGATTAGAGCATTTTTCATATTCAGCTGTGAATTAGAGTAAACCCCAATTCTTGCAGTTAACAAGAAATTTAACCTCAGAGTGGCTTTTAATCAACCTAAAAAAGATGAAAAAGTAAAAAGAGGCATAGTGACAATGTAAATAACACTTTTAATGCAAATGAGTTGAATGCATTCAATTTTTTTGAAAGAAAATTAAAACTTAATATAGGAGATGTTATATGATAAAAATCTAGGGATTTAATTTAATATAAAGTTAATGTGAGTCCATAACATAAGGTAGGTGGCTAATGAAATAAAATAACATGCCTAATATTCTCAAGCAAATTGTGTTATCAGTCATTTTTCACTGAATAACAAATAATACACAATTTCAGTACCCTTCAATAATAAGCATTTATTTCTTGCTCACAAGTCTGTAACACAGCTGGGTTTAGCCAATCTAAGCTGGCCTCCCTCCTCTGGGCTTGAATCCAAGCTGTGGGATAGGTCCAAATACTTTCTACGTATCTCTCATCACCTTGAAGTATTGGGTACCAAAGCGTAAATTTCTCACAGTCAAAAGCAGGAGCACAACTGAGCTAGCCTAACTGTATAAGCATATATCAATCCCCTGCTCACATATCATCTGATAACATCCCATTCAAAAACAGGACTTGGGACTGTTGCCATGCCCAAAATCAATGCGATAGGAATATATATTTCTGCATTGGAGATAAAGAGGGATCGAATGAATGTGTGCTGAATGAAATTTTAGTCAACCATGGGCAGCTGTTACTATTATTTTAAGTGTAGTGATAAACCAAAGCTACATCAATAGATGTGTAATGCCTAATTCAAAGGGATATCCAGTCATGTGGTAAAAGAAAAAATTCAACTGCTTAAATGAAATTTACCCCATTCTTGCTACAAATGGCATATGTGTATATGATTACATGTATATGTGTGCACGTGAGTTTAGAGAGATAGATTTTTTTTTAGAAATAACTTTTAGGTTACAATACTATTACTTAAAGTTTGCTCAATCCATGATCTACATGGTCAGTCTCTCTTCATCAAGTTTCTCCAATATGACCATGCACAGTGTCCAACTTCTAGCTTCCCACCCATTATATTTGATTAACCAGAGGATAATATCTCTGGACCAACCAAATAATCTTTCCTGGACATTTATAAACAAATGTAAAAGATCTTGTTTAGCCTAGATTGGTCATCTCACAGAAGAACTGGTATGCTTGGGGCTAGCCCTGTAATGTAAAGTTTGCTTCAGAGAGGCAAAGCAGACAACAGAGAAACTTTGAAGAGAGAAGAGACCTGACTTTTTACCTGAAATTTTTGGTCCCTGGTTCTACCTTGGAAGAAACTTAATCCTTCTTGGATTTCATGAGATAACCTAGTACCCTTCCAATTAGTTGATTATATTGTGGGTAAGGAGATATTCTATTTCTTACAGCCAAAATAACTTTGAAGTGATCATAATTACCAATAAAGAGCCAAAAAACCAAAGATCTTTGAAGTATTATTAGTTTATTAGTATTTATGATACTAATAAATTGTGGTTAGGTTTGAAGTGATCATAATTACCAATAAAGAGCCAAAAAAACAAATATCCCTGAAGTATTATTAGTTTATTAGTATTTATGATATACTTACATTTATCTATCCATCACTTACAGCATCTCACTTTTTTATTTAAAAAAACAGAACTAAATTAAACTAAATGAAATTCTGTGAAGTGGAGATATATAGAATTATCTACATTTAACATATAGTAAAGAATAAATGGATTCTGTAGAAAATGTATCTGGAAATTTTTTATCCATATAATTAATTTTAGATTGCATTTCCTCTTATTTATCAGGACTCCTAAAGATACCTAAAATGCAGAATGAGCTCACTTACTAGCACCTTATATTGTGTGACTAATGAAAAATATATATACGCAGCACATTTACCTAATGTGTAGCCCAGATATCCACTGAGCTCTCTCCATTTTCCTCACCTTTCGAAAAAAGTAAAAGCTTTGTTGTCACTACCTCTTGTTATGATCCTATTCTATATATCCTAGTTTTAGACTATCATTTGTTACTGTCCATGACCAGCAGAAACTCATGTCCTAGTTCACATGATGGGCTGCTATCCTACTGAGGGGATAATTTCTCCTCTATGGCTTAGTTCTTCTGTCTGGTATAATAATCAAATTGAAATGATAAATATTAACAGGAGGAAATAACCCCATTTAATTATATATGAATATATGGAAATTCCATAAGAATATGGGGCCTGAGGACAAACAGGGCAGTTTTATCTTTTTTTTAATTCATTTTTATTGTTAGACTTATTGGGGTGACATCTGTTAGCAAGGATTACATAGGTTTCAGGCATACAATTCTACAGTGCATTGTCAACTTGTATAATAAGTTCACCACCTAATGTGACTTCTCTTTCCATCACCTTATATTTAGCTTCCCCCCCTCCTCTCCCACCCCATCCCCTTTCTCCCCCAGTTTTGTCTTATATGCCATCTTGCACTAAGGAGAAAGAGGAGGTCATAGTTTGAATTTCAAAGGGAAAGTAGACAATTCACAGGTGGATTAGAAGGAACAAACATTTGTAAACAAATTCTTATACGGGCACCCAGAAACAATGGGACACAGTCTAATAAACTGGTTTTTCTGTCTGTCACACTTATTTCCTATAAACAGCTCTTTTCCTAGAGCAGGTCCTCTATCTAAATTCTTTTAGGCAGTTTGAGGGAAGGTCAAAAGTTCTTTGAGAATCTTTTTTTGTTAACTATCTAAAAATAATCACTATCCCCCAAAATAGCACATTTTTGAGAGACAAAACTATGCTCCCCTTTGCCACTTTGCTTAATTTGAAAGATATAGAACTTCTCTCCCTTTTCTTTTACCCAAGTTCAGCACACAATATTTTGGTATACATGTGCATTTCTTTACTAAAGGGTTAAGATAAATTCACAAGGGAATTTCTATACAAGCTGGAAAGTCTTTAAGTCTAGCCAAAAATTCAAAAAATCTTGAATATTCTGTGCCTAAATATAAAAGAAATCTGAATCTTGACGACTTCCATAAAAGAGGAAGTCTTCACTTTCTTCTCCTCTTAAAGGTTAATACACCTTCTCAAGAAAGACCTGCTTCAGATCTTTCCTTCTAAACATCACTTCCTCTAATTCACCACAATCATATTTTTATATAGCAGAATATTAAGAGCATAAACTCAAGCTCCTAACTGCCTAGGTGAATATCCTGGCTTTGTCACTCTCTGGTCATTGGCAAGTTATTTAACTTCTCTATGCCCACAATAATTAATCAATAAAATGAGTACAGTAATAGTACCTACATTATTAGTTGGTTTTAAATATTAAACAGATTGTTACATATGAATGCTTGAAAAACACCTGTCATACAACAAGCACAATATGTGTTTAGTATTTTTTATTATTAAATTTATTGGGGTGATATTGGTTAGTAAAAATTACATAGGTTTCAAGTGTGCAATTCTATAATACATCATCTATGTGCGATGTTATGTGTTCATCACCCAGATTCAATTATCTTTCCATCAGCATACATTTGAGACCCTGTCCCTTTTCTCACAACCTCCTCCCCGCATACCCTCAGATAACCACTAACCACTAAACTATTGTGTCCATGAGTTTTTGTTTCTTTGTTGCTTTCAGCTTTGTGTTCCACAAATGAGTAAAATCATATGGTTCTTGGTTTTTTTCTGTCCGGCTTATTTCACTTTGCACGATGGTCTCAAGCTCCATCCATGTTGTCATATATGGCCCTATTTCATCTTTATCATGGCTGAGTAATATTCCATTGTGTATATGTACCATAATTTCTTTAGCCATTCATCTATCAAAAGACACTTTAGCTATTTCCATGATTTGGCCACTGTGAATAGTGCTGCAATGAACATTGGGGTACATATATCTATGCAAACTAAGGTTTTCAAATTTAGGGAGTAGGGCTTCCCTAGTGGTGTAGTGGCTAGGTTTTGGCACACACAACGCCTGGGTTCAATTTCTAGTCAGGGAACTACCCTGCCCCCCCAAAAAAAACCCAACAACAACAACAAAAAAATTTAGAGAGTGGATACCCAGAAGTGGAATTGCTAGGTTATATGGTAAATTTATTCTAAGCTTTTTGAGGAAACTTCATACTGTCCTTCATAGTTGTACCAGTTCTCATTCCCATAGTAGTGTATGAGGGTTCCTTTTATTCCACACCCTCTACAACACTTGTTGTTCCTTGTCTTGTTGATCATAGCCATTATGTGGTTTTGATTTACATTTCCCTAATAGCTAATGAAGTTGAGCATTTTTTCATATATCTATTGGCCATTTGTATGTATGTCTTCCTACAACTCCAACAGAGAAGTAGCTGTTCATGTCCTCTGCCCATGTTTTAATTGGATTGTTTGGTTTTTCACTGTTGAGTTGTACAAGTTTTTTATGTATGTTAGATATTAGCCCTTTATCAGAGGCATTGTTTGCAAATATTTTCTCTCATTCGATTTGTTATCTCTTTGCTTTGTTGATGGTTTATTTTGCTGTGCAGCAGCTTTTTAGTTTGATACAGTCCCATTTGTTTATTTTAGCTTTTACATCTTTTGCCTTTGAGGCTAGGTTCATACAGTCCTCCCTAAATCCAAGGTCTATAGTAACAATGTTTTCTTGTATGCAGTTTATCTTTTTGGGTCTTATGTTGAGGTCTTTAATCAATTTTTAGTTAATTTTGGTACACGGTGAATGTTCACAGTTCAGATTAATTCTTTTGCATGTGGTTTTTCAGTTTTCACAGCACCATTTACTGAAGAGTCTTTCTTTTCCCCATTGTATATTTTTTGCTCCTTTGTCAAAAATTATCTATTCATGTATTTGTGGGTTTATTTCTAGGTTTTCAATTCTGTTCCACTGGTTTCTGTCTCTCTCTTTCTGAAAACACCAAGCTGTCTTGATTTTTGATGCTTTGTAGTATAGATTTAAAATCAGCCAGTGTGATGCCTCGAGCCTTATCTTTTTTATCTGGGATTTACTTTTGTGGTTTTATATGAATCTGATGATTCTTTTATCTGTTTCTTGAAAGAATGTCTGTGGGATTTTGATGGGAATTGTGTTAAATTGGTATATTGCTTTAGGTAATATGGCCATTTTAACTATGTTGATTTTTCCAATTCATGAACGTGGAATATCTTTCCATTTCAATGACTCCTTTTCAATTTCTTTTAGTAGGGTCTTGTAGTTTTCAGTATATAAGTCTTTCATATTCTTTGCTAAGTTTATTCCTAGGTATTTTATTATTTTTGTTGTGATTGCAAAAGGCATTGTTTATCTCATTTTTTTCTGAAGTTTCATTGCTGGTATATAGAAATACAATTAATTTTTGAATATTGATTTTACATCTTCCAACTTTATTGTATTTGTTCATTATTTCTAATATTTTTTGGTGGTGTCTTTAGAATTTTCTACATAAAGAATCATGTCGTCTGCAAAAAGTGACAGTTTAACTTCTCTTCCAATTTAGATGCCTTTTATTTCTTTCTCTTGCCTGTTTGCTCTGGCAAGAACTTTTGATACTATATTGAATAGCAGTGGTGACAGGGACATCCCTGTCTTGTTCCTGATTTTAGGAGAATAGGCTTCAGCTTTTCCTCATTCAGTATGACATTAACTGAGGGTTTGTCATATATGGCCTTTATTATATTGAGATGCTTTCCTTCTATACCCATTATATTAAGTATTTTGATCATACATGGATATTGTATCTTGTCAAATGCTTTTTCTGCATCAATTGATATAATCATATATATTTTATGTTTTATTTTATTTGTGTGGTGTATCACATTGATTGATTCGCATGCTTCTGGGTTGAATCCCACTTGATTGTGTTGCATAATCTTTTTATCACATTGTTGTATTCTATTTGCTAGTAATTTATTTAGGAATTTTGCATGTGTGTTCATCAGAGATATTGGTCAATAGTTTTCTTCTTCTGTGTTATTCTTACAAGGCTTTGGTATTAGGGTTATGTGGGCATCATAAAAGAGTTAGGAAGCATTGCCTCTTCTTCAGTTTTCTGGAAAAGTTTGAGGAAGATAAGCATTAGTGTCCATTTACTTGATAAAACTTATTGGTGAAACTATCTGGTCCTAGGCTTTTGCCACTGGAGAGGTTTTGTATGATTCTTTCCATTTTTTTTTCTCTTGGTTGGTCTATTTAGATTGCCCATTTCCTCTCGGTTCAGTCTAGGTAGACTATGTTTCTAGAAATTTGTCCATTTCTTCAAGGTTGTTATATTTGGTGGCATATACTCCTTTATATAATTTTTTAAGGATCTTTTGTATTACTGTGGTATCAGAGGTAATTTCTCCCCTTTCACTTCTAATTTTGGTTATTTGTGTTCCGTTTTCTTTGCCCTGTAGTGAGCCTATCAGGGGTTTTCAATCTTACTCATTTTTTGAAAGAATCAGCTCTTCATTGAACTAATTTTCTCTATTGTTTTTCTGTTCTCTATTTCATTTATTCTGCTCTAATTTTTATTATTTCCTTTCTTTGCTTACTTTGGGTTTATTTTGTTCTTATTATCATAGTTCTTTAAGATGGGATGTTAGATTGGTCCTTGTGTTATTGCTTGTTTTCTAAGATAAGCCTGGAATGAAATAAATTTTCCTCTTATTACTGCCTTTGCTGCATCCCAATAATTTCAATATGTTGTATTTTCATAGTCATTAATTTCTATGTATTTTAATCTCTTCTTATATTTATTGTTTAATCTAGTCATTTTTCAAAAATTATATTGTTTGATTTCCATATATATGTGCATATTTTTTAAAGTTTTGTTTCATTTTGCATTTTTGTTGCAATTGATCTCCAAGTTCAAGGCTTTATAGTTTGAGGATACACTTTGCATGATTCCAATTTTCTTGAATTTCCTGAGGTTAGTTTTGTGTCCCATCATATGGTATATCCTTGACAATGTTTTATGTGGGATAGAATGAAATGTACATTCTTATGTTGTAGGATGGACTGCCCTGTAAATGTCAATTATGTCCAGTTGTTGCAATGTTTTATTTAGAGCTGATATTTCCTTTTTTTGTTTGTTTGTTTATTTGGATGATCTGCCTATAGCTGTCAAAGAAGTTCTTAGATCTCTTACAACAATTGTGTTTTTGTCAATTTTTCTTTTAGTTCCATTAGTAGTTGTAAATTTTGTTAATTCCTGATTGGGGATTTATATATTAATGATTGTCATGTCTTCTTCTTGTCCCTTTCATTATTATAAAATTTCCATCTCTGTCTCTTATTACCTTTTTTATTTGAAGCATGTTTCATCAGATATCACAGTACAGCAACTCCTGCTTTTCTCTGGATGCCATTAGCTTAGAGTATTGTTTTCCACCCTTTCACTCTGAGTATTAGTCCTTGTGACTGAGGTGTGTTTCTTGGAGATAGCATATGGTTGGGTTTTTTTTTAATTCATTTTTATTGTTAGACTTATTAGGGTGATATCTGTTAGCAAGGATTATATAGGTTTCAGGCATACAATTCTATAGTGCCATTGTCAACTTGTTGTATAATAAGTTCACCACCCAGTGTGAGTTCTCTTTCCATCACCTTATATTAAGCTTCCCCTTTTTTTATCTAGTCATCTGTCGCAGGGCACTTTGGTTGTTTCCATGTTTTGGCCACTGTGAACAGCGCTGCGATGAACATTGGGGTACATAAGTCTTTGCGGACAAAGGTTTTCAAGTCTTTTGGGTCAATTCCCAGAAGGGGGATTGCTGGGTCAAATGGTAACTCCATTCCCAATTTTCTGAGGAACCTCCACACTGTCTTCCACAATGGTTGTACCAGTTTGCATTCCCACTAGCAGTGTACCAGAGTTCCTATTTCTCCACAGCCTCTCCAGCACTTGTTATTCCTTGTTTTGTTGATAACAGCCATTCTCACAGGTGTGAGGTGGTATCTCATTGTGGTTTTGATTTGCATTTCCTTAATAGCTAATGAGGATGAGCATTTTTTCATATGTCTGCTGGCCATTTGTATTTCTTCATGGGAGAAGTGTCTGTTCAGTTCTTCTGCCCAATTTTTAATTGGGTTGTTTGTTTTTTGTTGTTAAGTCTCATTAGTTCTTTATATATTTTAGATATTAGAGCCTTATCTGATGTGTTATTTGCGAAAATTTTCTCCCATTCAGTTGGCTGTCTCTTTGCCTTCTTGATGGTTTCTTTTGCTGTGCAGAAGCTTTTTAGTTTGTTATAGTCCCATTCATTTGTTTTTGCTTTTACTTCCCTTGCCTTTGAGGACAGATTCATGAAGTCTTCCTTGAGTCCTAGGTCTATAAGTTTAGAACTGATGTTTTCTTCTATACAGTTTATTGTTGCAGGTCTAATATGAAGGCCTTTAATCCATTTTGAGTTAATTTTTGTATATGGAGAGAGTTCCCAGCTCGGGTTCATTCTTTTGCATATGTTTTTCCAGTTTTCCCAGCACCACCTACTAAAGAGGCTTTTTCCCCATTGTATGTTTTTGGCTCCTTTATGGAAAATTGTTTTTCCATATATTTGTGGGTTTATTTCTGGGTTTTCAGTTCTATTCCATTGGTCCATATTTCTGTTCTTCTGCCAGTACCAAGCTCTTTTGACTATTGATGCTTTGTAATATAAATTGAAATCAGGGAATGTAATGCCACCAGCCTTATTCTTTTTTTTTTTTTTTTTTTTGAATGTGGGTAGTTCCCTGGTTGGGAATCGAACCCAGGGTGCACCATTGACAGTGCCAGCGCCGAAGCGTTAACCACTACACCACCAGGAAACTCCCAAATTCTCCACTTTTGTTTTTTGTTTTGTTTTGTTTTGGTTTTTTTGCCTTATTCTTTTTATGCAGGATTGCTTTGGCAATTCGAGGTCTTTTATGGTTCCATATAAATTTACTAATTCTTTTATCTATTTCATAAAAGTATGATTGTAGGATTTGGATGAATATTGCATTAAATCTGTAGATTATTTTGGGCAGAATGGCCATTTTAACAATGTTAAGTCTTCCTATCCATGAACAGGGGATTTTTTTTCCACCTCTTGAAGTCTGTTTCAATTTCTTTCAAGTGTCTTATACTTTTCCGTGTATAAGTCTGTCACGTTCTTTGTTAAGTTAATTCCCAGGTATTTCATTCTTTTTGTTGTGATAGCAAAGGGAATTGACTCCCTCATTTCTTTTTCTGTGGATTCATTGTTTGTATATAGGAATGCTGTTGATTTTTGTACATTGATTTTGTATCCTATGACTTTACTACATTCATTCATTGTTTCTAATATTTTCCTGGTGGAATCTTTGGAATTTTTTATATAAAGGATCATGTCATCTGAAAATAGTGACAATTTGACCTCTTCTTTCCCAATTTGGATACCTTTGATTCCTTTCTCTTGCCTGATTGCTGTGGCTAGAACTTCCAGTACTATATTATACCTATTTTATTTACTGTTTTGATCATAAATGGATGTTGTATCTTGTCGAAAGCTTTTTCTGCATCAATTGAAATGACCATATGGTCTTTATCTTTGATTTTGTTTATGTGGTGTATCACATTGATTGATTTTCATATGTTGAACCATCCTTGTGCTCCCGGGATGAATCCCACTTGATCATGTATAATCTTTTTGATTGTTGTATTCTGTTTGCTAATATTTTGTTCAAGATTTTTGCATCTGTGTTCATCAGAGATATTGGTCTATAGTATTCTTTCTTTGTGCTGTCTTTGCCAGGCTTTGGTATTAGAGTAATGTTGGTCTCATAGAATGAGTTAGGAAGTATTGCTTCCTCTTCAATTGTTTGGGAGAGTCTGAGGAGGATAGGCATTAATTCTTCTTTGAATGCTTGGTAGAACTCATTGGTAAAACAATCTGGTCCAGGGCTTTTACCTTTAGGGATACTGTGGATAGTCATTTCAATCTCTTCGCTATTGATTGGTCTATTTAGATTATCCAGTTCTTCTTGGTTCAGTCTTGGTAGGCTATAAGTTTCTAGAAACTTGTCCATTTCTTCTAGGTTTTTAAATTTAGTGACAAAAATTCCTTCATAATATTTTCTTATAATCCTTTGTATTTGTGTGGTATCAGTGGTAATTTCTCCCCTTCCATTTCCAATTTTGGATATTTGTGTCCTTTCCTTTCGTCGTTGATTAGTCTAGCCAAGGGTTTGTCAATTTTGGTGACTTTCTCAAAGAACCAGCTCTTCGTAATATTAATTTTTTCTATTGTCCTTCTGTTCTCTAATTGGTTTAGCTCTGCTTTAATTTTTATTATTTCTTTCCTGCTGATTTTGGGTATTGTCTGCTCTTCTTTTTCTAGTTCTTTAAGATGGGATGTTAAAATATTTACTTGTGATTTTTCTTGTTACTTAAGATTGTCCTGTAGTGATATAAATTTCCCTCTTATTACCGTTTTTGCTGTGTCCCAATAATTCTGATATGTTGTATTTTCATTGTAATTAGTTTCTATATATATTTTAATCCATCTTTTATTTGTTCTTTATCCAGTCCTTTTTAAATAAGCTGTTGCTTAATCTCCACGTATATGTTTTTTTTTTTTCTGCATTCCTTTTACAGTTGATCTCCAATTTCAAAGCTTTGTGGTCTGAGAATACACTTGGTATGATTTTGATCTTCTTGAATTTGCTTAGGCTACTTTTGTGTCCCAGCATGTGGTCTATCCTTGAGAATGTTCCATGTGCAGTAGAGAAGAAGGAATAGTCTCTTTTTGCTGGATGAAGTGTCCTGTAAATATCGATTATATCCAATTGCTGTAATGTGTCATTTAAAGCTGATGTTTCCTTATTTATTTTCTGTTTGGATGATCTGTCCATGGCTGTTAGTGGGATGTTTAAGTCTCCCACAATGATTGTGCATTCATCAGTTTCCCCTTTGAAATCTGTTAGCAGTTTCTTTGTACATTTTGGTGCATCCTGGTTGGGAACATATATATTAATTAGTGTCAAGTCTTCTTGTTGTTGTATTGTGCCTTTTATCATTATGTAATGTCCATCCTTGTCTTTTACTATCTTTTTTAACCTGAAGTTTATTTCATCAGATATCAGTATGGCCACTCCTGCTTTTCTCTGGTTACCATTTGCTTGAAGTATTGTTTCCCATTCTTTCACTCTGAGTCTGTGTTTGTCCTTATGACTGAGGTGTGTTTCTTGGAAACAGCATATAGATGGGTTCTGTTTTTTAATCCAGTCTGCTACTCTGTGTCTTTTCATTGGTGAGTTCAGTCCATTAACATTTAGAGTGATGATTGATATGTGAGGATTTCCTGTGGCCATTATTTATTTCTTTGTTTGTTTTTGTTTAATTTTTGTTTCTTTCTTGTTACCCCAACTTTGTTCCATTTTTCCTGATGTTTTGTTTCAGGTCAAAGAGCCTTTTTCAGTATTTCTTGGAGTGCTGGCCTTGCAAATTCCCTCAGCTTCTGTGTGTCTGACAAGGTCTTTATTCCTCCTTCATATCTGAAAGATAATTGTGCTGGATAATTTATTCTTGGCTGGAAGTTCCTCTCTTTTAAATTTTTGAATATTGGGTTTCACTCTCTCCTGGCTTTTAGAGTTTCTGCTGAGAAATCTCATGCCAGCCTGATGGGTTTTCCTCTAAAGGATATAGTTCTTTTTTCCCTGGCTCCCTTGAGAATTGTCTCTTTGTCTTTAGTTTTGGACATTTTTAGTACCATCTATCTTGGAGAAGCTCTGTAAGGGTCCAGGTATCTAGGGGACCTGTTTTCTTCTTGAACTTGGGGATCCAGCTCTTTCCAGAGGTTTGGAAAATTCTCATCTACTATTTCTTTGAGTATGCTCTCCGTAGAATGCTCTACCCCTTCTATTCCTATTATCCTGATGTTGTTTTGTCTCATGGAGTCAGATAGTTTTTGCGGAGTTCTTTCAATCCTTTTGGTTCTATATTCCCTCTCTTCCTCTTTCTTAGCTGTTCCATGTTCTGATCTTCGATGTCATTCATTCTTTCCTCCATCTGGTTGGCCCTGTTTCCTATGGCAGTTATTTTGTTTCTCACTTCTTTTATTGTATTATTTATCTCTCGCATTTCCATCTCAACCTTCCTTATGTTTTGAATTTCCTTGTTAAATTGTTCCTTTTGTTCATGGAGTTCCTTTTAACGTCATTCATCTCCTTTTTTATGTTGTTTATCTCAGCCGTGGTGCTCTGCTAGTATGTTTGCATTTTTCTCAGAGCCCTTAGAATGGCTACTTTAAATTCTCTGTCACTTAGTTCAGAAACTTCTTAGTCTAAGAAGCTGTCTTGATGAATTTCCTGATCTTTCTGAGGAGTTTTAGTTTTTAAGGAATTCATCCTGTCTGCTGGGTTCTTCCTTTTTGACATGAGGGCGTTATGTTCAGTAGTAGTGCCCAGAAGCCCAAACTGGTACTTTTGTGGTGTCTTGCTGTAGGGCAGACATGAGGTGGCACTGGGGGGGGCAAGTTTTGGGAGAGAGAGGGGTTGTTTATTGCTTATTTTTGGTCTTCTGCTACGTTTGGAGGTGGTGCACATCTATCATGGTCCCTCCACTTCCTGTAGTTAGTTAGTTGGTTGGGGAGGCTATAGGAAAGGGGAGAAGCCAAAAAAAGGCACACTGGGGCAGGCCCACCTTCTGCCCTATGCTGGGTGATGCGGGCCGAGGCTGCTTCTGCAGGCTCGGGTGATTGCTATCAAAACTGCCTTTCTTCCTGGGCCTACTTCTGTGGCCAAATGTTGGGACAGAGTCTGCGGGCTCACACTGCTTTTAGAACCCAGGGGCATGCGAGCAGGCGTGCGCACAAGTCTGAAGCTGTGGGTCTGAACCCGCTGTAGAAAGGCTGCCGGTCAGCCTCTGGAGCAGGCTGCAATGGGAACTGCAGCCCTGTGTAGAAGCCGCGCACGCCACGCTGGCAGCGGTCCACCTCTGCAGGGGTCAAGGAAAGGAAGCCGCAGCCCTGTGCAGAGGTCGTGCACTGTCTGTGCAGCAGCTGGCTTGACCTCCCCAGCAGGCCGTGACCAGGAACCACAGGCCATGACCAGGAACTGCAGCCCTGCGCAGGAACCGTGCACACCTATGCTTTGGGTCTCAAGGGAGCCTAGAGCCAAAATGTCATCTCTGCAGTTCAGAGTCCTCGCTCAGCCCTGCTACCACTCAAAAGTACCAGAGGCTAGATCTCAAGCTCTGTCCCCAACTCGCCACTACAAATTCCAGCTCCCCAGCCCAACTCCCCAACGACTCCCACTTTTCTGCTACTTTGCTAGGGTGTTTGCTCTTGTTGCCTCCTGGCCCCTCTCCTCCCATGCACTACATGGCTCCCGGATGGTCAGCTGTGATCAGGTCCTGTTGCAATCCATCTTTGCTCCCTCCCCTCTCTCTTGCTCGCCCACTTCTCCCCAATCTTCAGGTGTTTACTTGCGAGGCATGAATTTCTCAGCTGCCGTTTTTGTCACTCAGAGTCCTCTTTCTTGGCTCCTGGGTGGCCGTTCAATTGTGTTTTCTGGGAGAGGCTTTAGGGACCTCGTCTCCAGTCACCATCTTGTCCTCCCGACCTCGGGTTTTGTTTTTTTAATTGTCTGCTACTCTGTGCCTTTTTATAGGTGAGTTCTGTCCATTTACATTTAAGGTGATAATTGATATGTGAGAATTTCCTATGACCACTTCTTTCTACCTTTTTTTTTCTGCTGTCTTAACTCTTCCCATCTATTTTGATTTTTTTATTTCAGGTCGAATAGCCTCCTTCAGTATTTCTTGAAATACTAGCCTTGTGCTAAAGTATTTTCTCAGTTTCTGTATGTCTGAAACGTCTTTATTACTCTTTCATAATTAAAGAATAACTTCTGGATAAATTATGTTTGGCTAGTAGTTTCTCTTTTTTAATATTTTGAATATTTGATTCCATTCCTTCTTGACTTGTAGAGTTTCTTCTGAGAAGTTTGATAATAGCTTGATGAGCTTTCCCTTAAAGGTTACAATTTTTTCCTGGCTGCCTTAAGAATTCTTTACCTGTCTTTGATTTTTAACATATTCAGTATAATGTGCCTTGGAGAAGAACTTCTACAGTCCAAGTAGATGTGGGTCCTGTTTTGTTTTTGTTTTTGTTTTTTAATTTGGGGGTCCTGTTTTTTCCATAAATTTGGAAAGTTCTCATTTATTATTTGTTGGAATGACCTCTTTGTGGACTTCTTTTCTGCTTCTTCTGATATTCCTATATTCTAATGTTGTCTTTGTAATGGTACCAGAAATTTCTTGTATGGCTCTTTCATTCTTTTGACTCTCAAATCTCTCTTCTTTCTTCTGTGATATTTCAATGTTTCTAACTTTGATATGGCTAATTTATTTTCCATCTGGTTCAGCCCTATTTCCTACACTAGTTAGTTCATTTCTCATTTATTTTATTGAATTGTTTATCTCCAGAATTTCTATTTGATGTTTTTTATAGTTTCAATTTCTTTGTTAAAGTTTTCCTTTTGTTCACAGATTTCATTTCTTAGATCATGTAGCTGCATCTGATGACTTGCCAGCATTCTTTGAGCTCTCTGAATGTCCTAAAAACTGCAGTCTTGTATTCTTTGTCATTTAGATCATATATTTCAAAATCTATAAGTCTAGAACTTATTTTTGACACCTCAAATTTTCAGGAGCAAAACATGACAAGAATACTTGAAACCTTCATTAATGCTTACCCAATTATATTTGTCTTTACTTGATTTTATTATTGTAATATGTAATGGTTTTCTAAATATTACATTAATTGCGTTGGAATATGTTAAGTTGTTAAATGTAGAAATGATGTCAACTCTATTCTTATTTAGAATAACTTGACTTTGAACCAGAACCTCTCTGGAATTCTTGCTGTTTCAGAAAAAAATGTATAAAAAAGATAGTAATTTAGCAACATGTGCCTTATAATTAGCTTAATCGTTGTCAGCATGTTGCTATAAACCAAATACCAATTAGTCCTATCTGTATATCCATGGGCTTCTCTGGTTGTCTTTGAGTTAAAGTTTCTTATTTATACAACTTAGAGCCCTCCCAGTGTGCAAAGAAAAACATCTTTTATACATTTTTAAATGTGCAAATTAACTGCATATTTAGTTTCACTATGCAAATGAGCTGAGCTGATAAGTTCTTATTAGTAAAAGCCAGGTTTTGTAATACTTAAAATTCAACAAATGTAGGAAAACAATCTGTGATATGCTTTAACATTTCACCAGTTGTGGTTAGGTATTATTAGAGATTCAGTTACTGTCTAAAAATCAGTCCCTATAACTACCTGTATTTAAGAATAAAGCCTATTTTTCAAATTGAAGAAAGTAAACACACACACACACACATATACATATATATATATATATATACATACATATATATATATATTCTATGTTCTCAGTTTAAGATAGACACACACACACAAAAAGCAGTACATATGTGCTGAGAGAAGTAGTATTCTGAAAAAGATTTGAACATATATGGAGAAAGGCATCCATAAGCAGAGCAAGTCACATAGAAACAAAGAGATCCACCAACAGTCAGAGAAATGAATTTAGAAACAAGAAATAAAAGGAAACATATTTAGGTTCAAGAAATGAATTTGAAAACCCTTTGGAAGTATAACAAATGTTTACCAAAATATTTTTTCTTATCTCTGGTAACAGTCACATATTCTAGCATGGCTTGCTATAGTTATTCATATGACTGTGTTCTAGACAATGGAATGAGAGAAGAAATGAATTCCACTCAATGCAGGGCCCATAGTGGCCTCCTACGTGCCTTTCTTCTCTGGCTGAATGAGGTGAAGATAAGGTCTATTGTGATTTTGCTTGCCCTTTGTTAATTATGGCAAGGGTGCTGTTAATCTGTGTAGGAGAAAAAGTAGTATTTTCTTTACCCTTCTAGATTGCTGGCTGAGACCCCTCTGTAATATAATAAAAAGACAGATCAACAAGACAAAATCAAATAGATGTTTAATAACAGTAGGTATGTATCTCCCGTACACATGGAGATATCCAAGAAAACCGAGAAACTACCCTAAATGGCTCAAAGCACCACCTTAAATAACATCTCTATCTAAAGACAAAAGAAAATATTGGGAGGAAGGGAAGCCAGTTACTAAGGTTGTCAGGAAAAGGAGAGTGTGTAAAAGTATGGTTGTTATGCAGATTAAGCCAGTAGCCTTCTCCGTTGAAAAGAGTTTATATAGATCTCTTTGTCTCCTCTTCCCTTGCTGTTACCAAATGAGAGACACCCTTAGAAATGGAGATTTCTGGTATAAATGTATATGTCTCTTTTAAATGGGTAATTTCTACTTAGTTTTTGGATATTCTTCTATGTCTACTGTTCCTTAAAAATAATCAGCTCAAAATAATTCTTCTGCCAAGGAGGCTTATTTTAGGATGACATTCTGCTCCCCTTTACCTGAACCCCTGACATAAAACTGAGTTTCTCTTTGACTCCCTTTTCTACCACTTTGGTTTTTTAAATGGAAAGAAATATATTTCTATGATAGTTGAGCCATTAGAGATCTTGATCTATTATTTTGGCCTAGCATGCTTAAACTAATACAGTGACAGTGATACAAACCTAAAGGATACTTTCTAGTTTCTAGTCAACTTTCTATTTTCCTTTAAGGATCATCAGAAGTTGTTGAGTTAAAGAAATTATTTGCTTAGGTGGATTTGATTTCAGCTACCAATAAGTCTTTGTATTATAGGCTAAGTGCTCAGGCTTAATGAAACAGAAAGGTACCATATATATAGCATTGAACTAGAAATTACAAAGTATTATTTATTTTCACTATACTGTTACTTCCTAGCTGGTTATATAAACAAGTTATTTTTTTCTCACTAGTGTTGATATAAGAATCGTCCAAACCTGTTTACAATTTTCATGTGTTTATTTGAGGCAAACTGATGACAGTTGCCGGGAAGCAAAATCTTAACAGATTAAGAAAATGCTTCGAGAATGGTAGTTTTGCACCTTATTTTATTCATTAGAATCAAAGAGGGAGAAGTAAGGGGGGGTTACATAAAAGTCATTGGTGATAGATTAAGCGGGTAGAAGAAATCAAAGTGAGAAAAATTTCTGGGATGGGATAAGTAAAATGGAGAGACATATACTTCTTTTACATTGTTGGGTACAGGATAGTCAATAATTAACATTTACATCACATAGAGATGGTATTCTGTGAAGAAGATAATGAAGGGTTCTGTTGTTTCCTGCTTGGCTGCAGTGTGTTGTGCTCTGAGGGGTCCATAATAAGAGAGTACTCTGACATTCCAAGGATATTATTTTAGATGAAAAAAGACAACAGATAGGATCATTTAAGGTAAAGATTGACCTATGTCAAGGAAGCCATAGGCCAAGGATGTGACTACCCACCATGATCCACGTTTAGTTAGGAATATTTATGTTCAGGCGATTCTATGTGGTTAATTTCCATCTCTGAGTTTGTAAGGCCTGCCATGCTAGCCTTCCCTGAGCTTGTCAAGTGTAGTTTCATCTCCACTAGAACTCTTTCTATTTCCACTTCTGTAAGATGTGAATATGTAAAGCATCACCAAAATTCTATCATACCATAGTTATTATTTTGTGATCTTATAATTCAAAAAGGCTCAAAATATTATAGGACTTCTTCTTTGTGTAAGTTGAACAATAAAATTAAGAAAGGTGAGAAATTATACAATATGCCTTGTTTATGTGTGTGGGTGTATTTTCTCTGGGACTTCTGAAATTTGATCTCTAGCCCTGATGTAATCCTGAGCTAATATTGACTTGTTTTCTCATTTATTACAACTCAAAAATGATAGGGTAATAATGACAATTTCTGAAATTATTTTAAAATTTAATGCACCATGTCGCTGAAAGGTAACTTGTTTATTAGAAGCTTTCTTAAACTTTCCGATTCTCTGAACAAAATAATGTAAAAAACTATCTGGGTTTCAAAACAAGATCTGTGTAATAATGAGAAAGTTGCTTACCTCTAAGAACCCTTATTGTCTTTAATTGTAAATAGGAACTAGTGTTGGCCTCCTGCTGCTGTTATGAGGAGGGTTAAAGACATAGTCTTCATTGCAGCACTATTCACAGTGGCCAAGTCATGGAAACAGGTAAAGTGTCTTTTGATAGATGAATGGCTAAAGAAACTGTGGTATGTATACACAATGGAATATTACTCAGCCATATAATTGACATTATAATCATCATAAAATTTAATCCTCGATATCAAACTTTCAAGTAGCTTCTCCCTCCATTATTAAGGTTAAAAAGTGTTTCAGAGTCTAAATCATGTGTTTGAATCATTTATCAAATTCAATGTAGAATAAAAACTCATGTATAGAGTCAAACCTAAGTTTGTCTGGCTCCAAAGGCCTTTGTTTTTTTACTATATCAAATTAACTTTTAAGACTAAAATCTACAATACCTCCAAATTATTGTGCTTTAATTCACCAGTTATTATTGCACTCATCATTCCTGTCAAATGAATTCATCTATTAAAACTCAGAAAAACAAATCCCAGGCTGAGGGTATGGGGGTAGCATAGCAATTCATAGTCATAGTAATCCACTCTAAGTACTGCATCGCATTGTGAAAGACACAATTGTCCCAAAATATTTCAATATACATATTTATTGGCAAAACATGAGGAGGTAGTGGGAGCACTCTGATATGTAGTCAAATCAAGTAAAACATGGTTAGCATAGAGAACAAACAAGAGAAACTTTGTTGTAACATTCCTTTTCATGATGTCATTTAGTTTTTGTTAGTAAAAATCTGTAAATGACATCTGTTTATCCATTTGTGAACAAGACACAGCTAAATTTTGTACCAGGTCTTTCTGCAAAGGAAAACCCCTTGTAAGTGATGATGTGTCAAAAGTCACAAAAAAAAAAACTGTTAAAATTCTACTTCTGCTGAGAAAATAGTGCATTTGATGGGTATGTGTGTGAAATGTATTAAAACCAGATGAGAGTGGTATTTCTGTCTCCATTAACAACAAACACCCAAGAGAATGAAATGTTTAACTTAAAGAAAAGATTGTTTGTGATCAGAATGGCAATTTCCTGAAGAGAGGCTAAAATGCAGACAACTCTACCACCTGGACATGCTTCAAATTTTTGGTTTCCACCCTCCTCCTCAATCACTATATCTGTACAAGTAGATGACTTCAGGAAAAGTTTTACTGTCATGTCATTTTTTTAAAACAATGTTCTTTCAAAAATTGGTATAAAACTTGCAAGAATTGTCATCAAAACTATAAGTTAACTTGTTTTTATCATATATAATCTTTTAAATACTCTTTTATCTCTGGCTCACATTAGCAAAGTTCCTATTTATGTACCATTTATGTACCAATGGGTTCTATATTCAAATCAGGAAAACTTTTCATGTGCTTAATCCGCTGTATGCTTCTACTAGAAGGCTCAATCAAAAGGCTCAACCAGTAAGATTTGTAAGTATACATTGTGACTGAAATGTGTGGTTGCATATACATTTATACCAAATCACTGAGATATTTTGGTTTACACATGTAAAAAAGAAATGAATAGGAACAATAACAATATAAGAAATATGTATTAGTTCTTTTAGTTATTATTTGTTGTCAAAAAAACTTAATAGTTTAAAGCAGGCATGTCCAACCTGTGGCCCAGTGTGACTTTGAATGCAGCCCAGAACAAATTCTTAAAACATTATGAAATTTTCTTGCAACCTTTCTTTTAGCTCATCAGCTATCATTAGTGTTAGTGTGTTTTATGTGTGGCCAAAGACGATTCTTCCAATGTGGCCGAGGGAAGTCAAAAGGTTGGACATTGCTGGCTTAAAGCAACAATTTTCTTTACTCACAATTCCCCAAATGAACAATCTGGGCTCGGCCTAGCTGAAAATTTTTCTGTTGGTCTCACCTGAGATCACTCATGAGGCGGCCACCATCAGGCAAATCAACTATAATAGAATTGGATTACCAAAAATTAACTCACATGTCCAGTGGTTGGTGCTAACTATTAGCTGAAGCTATGAGGGCAATGGAGCCATTTTCTCTTCAAATTCAATAAACCTTGTTATCGTCAAGCAGGAACGGCTTCAGGTTCAGAACACCACTGCTGACCTACTGGAATGGTTACTGCTACTGCAAGTTAAAAGATCAGATAACTTTGTGAAAGTATCCTACAGAACCTGAGATGAGTGGACAGTGCTAACAGTTAATGAGTTTGATTTTAAAAATTTTAACATTAATTATTGAATAAAAAGCTTTGAAATACTCTTATATCTTATAGCTCATATATAAAAGAATTTTGAGAGATTTTTTTCAAATTTGACAATAATCTTAAAAGTGCACATGATATCACTAGTAATAAGATGTAAAGGTGAAAAACTTCTAAAACTAACAACAATAAAATATTTCAATCAACAAAGATTAAATTCTCTGAAAAAATTAAAATTATATGATGACTCTAAGAAAAAAGAAGGTATAACGTCATGTGAAGGGGTAAAGAAAATGCACCCAAATGAAAGAAAAAATGTAGGTAAAAGGTACAAAAAAAAATCTCTAAGGCAGCTTATAAATTTAAAAACTATTTTTATTTCTTTGGATATTTTGATATTTGTAATCAGCCTTTTAAAAATTCATAGGTTTGAAGGAGAGAAGACAAGATGGTGACTGGAGAGAAGGTTCCTAAAGCCTCTCCCAGAAAACACAATTGAACGGCCATCCAGGAGCCAAGAAAGAGGACCCTGTGTGATAAACCGGCAGTTGAGAAATCCACAAATCGCAAGTAAACACCTGAAGGCTGGCGAGAAGGGGGTGAGTCAGGGAGAGGGAAAGGAGCAGAGACGAACCATGTGGGATCCGGACGCCATCCCTGCTGACTATTCGGAGTTGCGGAGTTTGGGGAGGGGAGAGAGACTGGGGAACTGGGGATGGAAGGAGTTTGGGAGCCAGTCTCTGGAACTTTTGAGTGGTAGAAGGGTTGAGCGAGGACTCTGAACTGCAAAGATAACACCCCAGCTCTAAGCCCCCTGGAGACCTACACAGGGCTGCAGTTCCTGTACCCAGCCTGCTGCAAAGGCGACCCTGCTGTCTCAGGCCAGGCCCACAGCTTTGGACTTAGAAGCAGGCACTTCCTCGTGCACCCCAGAGTTCCAAAGGCAGTGTGAGCCTTTAGACAGCCAGGTACTGAATCAGGGCTGGGAAGAAAGACTGATTTTTCCCCAGCAAAGGGCCAAAAGCCTTTTGTTGGCCTCTCCCCAGGATATAGCCTCAAAATGCAGTAGGAGATCAGAAACAAGAAATAAACAGCCCCCTCTCCCACAAAAATTGACCCCCAGCGCCACCTAGTGTCTGCCCTACAGCAAGACACCACAAAAGCAATAATCTGGGCAGTGAACATAAAGCCCTCATGTCAAAGAGGAAGATCCCAGCGGACAGGATGAATTCCTTAAAAACTAAAACTCCTCAGAAGGAACATGAAATTAACCCAGAAGACAGCTTGTTACGTCTGGAAGGGTCGAATTTAAATGATGGAGAATTTAAAGCAGCCATTCTAAAGGCTGTGAGAGAAATGAAAACATATCGGCAGAACACCATAGCTGAGACAAATAACATAAAAAAGGATATAAACGACATAAAAAAGAAACTCTGTGAACAAAAAGAAAAATTTAACAAAGAAATTCAAAGCATAAGAAAGATTGAGACGGAAATACGAGAAATAAATAATACCATAAAAGAAGTGAGAAATGAAATAACTGCCATAGGAAACAGGACCAACCAGATGGAGGAAAGAATTAGTGATATTGAAGACCAGAACATGGAAACAGCTCCGAAAGAGGAAGAGAGGGAATATAGAACCAAAAGGATTGAAAGAACTCTGCAAGAAATATCCGACTCCATGA